>CAJHUC010001991.1:0-23196 GCA_905146915.1 Ostreobium quekettii
CTCGAAAAACAGTTCCACCCAAGAGACCCCATTCTATCTGAATTACGGGAGGCACCCAAAGAGTCCCTTAGCTCTTGGTGTACAAATTCGGAAGCCATTAAAGGGCTATGACAATCCGAATGCCCGCGGCTTGGCAGTGGCCATTGAAAGGGCGCAGCAGCCTTATTTGAGGCAGTCTGGTACACCCCTCGTGGAGGGATTACCAGCAGTGACACGATTTGATCACCGTGTCCAATCAGCGCTGAAAGAGGCCAGGGCGTGCTTAGAGAAAGCACAAGATAGGCAGTCAAAGCATGCTGACCGCCATCGGAGAGAGGTGTCGTTTAGTAAAGGAGATGGCGTCCTCCTTTCGACACAGCATATTACTCTCAAACACCCTGGAACTCGAAAACTATTACCGAGGTGGATTGGGCCCTTCACCATCCTCGACCGGATAGGTTCTGTCTCATATCGACTAGAACTCCCGGAAAGCATGCATAGGATACATCCAGTATTTCATGTATCGAAGATTAAGCCTTATAAGGCAAGTGGCAGAGTACAGCCACCCCCAGTACCTATCGAGATCGAAGGTGAACTGGAGTATGAAGTTGAACGTATCCTTGATAAAAGGATTAAAAAGCGTGGAAGACGCAAAAATTATGTTGAGTACCTTGTCAAATGGCTGGGATATGGACATGAGCATAACAGCTGGGAATCAGCAAAGTCAGTTGCAAATGCACAGGAATTGGTTCAAGCATTTGAAAATGGCAGAACACCTGTGATGCGAATGCAAACTGCATGAAGTACGGGATGTACATATTGAAACATGCTCATGTGTGCTTATACTTTTGACAGGTTCTCTTGCGCTGGGCCCAGAAAAACACTGGGTATACTGCCCCCCGTGCAAGGTCGCAGTTTGGACACATGAACGCCATGTCCGTTGCGATCCTCAACGGGGAGAGGTTGGAGACCGCCGACCCCTACGTGCCATTTCCCCGTGCGCCTGAGCGTGCACGCGGACGTGGGCGACGGCGGGGTGCCGCACCGGGCCGATCTGTACCGGTGTGGGCTGCTGGTGGTACTCGGCATCGTGGTCGCCAATGAAAGGCCGGGAGGTCAAACATTTCCAGCCACTTGGCTGAGGAAGAGTTTTAATGAGGGTTGTGAAGGCCGGGACGGTCATGTAAAACAACCACTCTTTCTCTTCATCCAAAATTGTTTTGTGTGTTGTGTTTTGTTAACTGGGCATGTGGCAAATCGCACAGCCAGTTCCACCAACATACATACAATGTTTCTGCTCCCGTATTCACTTATACTGGGACGAGGACGCCCCTCTCCCTGAGGGTGACGAATGTTACGCGCACCAGCCTGATGTGGGAGACGTCCTACTAATGGCCCTTGGTGTGGGGGACGCCCTGACCAAGGCACGTACTATTCCTCACCCAATGTAACCTTTATCCATATTAGGATACGGGAGTAGGAGGGGTGGTCCCGCCTAGGTGCCCTGTAAGGACCTAGGTGCCCGGCGAGGCGGGTCCGCGGCTCAAAGAGGGCAGGAACCCCACACCCACATCCTATTCGTAACACCAGTCTGCGGACTGAGATCTACCAGTTGGCTCACGACCATCCAAGTGCAGGACACTTTAGTCAAGCCAAGACCCTGGACTTGGTCCAGAGGTATTACTGGTGGCCAGGAATGCGACGAGAAATACAATTATATGTTGATACTTGCATGGTTTGTCAACAGGCTAAGTACTCTCGTCAAAAGACCCCAGGCTTATTACAGTCTCTGGGTATTCCTGAGGAGCCTTGGACTGAACTGTCCATGGACTTCATTACACAACTGCCAAAAACTAAGGGAGGTCAAGATGCTATCATCGTGTTCATCAATAGACTGACGAAAATGGTCCGCTTCGCAGCCACGACCACTGAGCTCTCCGCAGAAGGAGTGGCCGACCTGTTGGTGCAGAATGTGATAAGGCACCACGGTCTCCCCTCTCAAATAGTGTCCGACAGAGACGTTCGGTTTACTTCCAGGTTTTACCGGTACCTGGCCGAGAGGCGGAAGATTCAGCTCAACATGAGCACTGCATACCATCCGCAAACGGATGGCCAGACCGAAGTCATGAATCGGATTCTGGAGGATTACTTATGCAGCTATACGCATTCTGACCATGACGCGTGGGATGAACTATTAGCCATGGCCGAGTTTGCAATGAACAACTCAAAAAACAGTTCCACCCAAGAGACCCCGTTCTACTTGAACTACGGTCGACACCCAAAGAGTCCCTTAGCTCTTGGGGTGCAGATTCGGAAGCCTTTGAAGGGCTATGACAATCCGAATACCCGTGGCTTGGCAGTGGCCATTGATAGGGCACAACAGCCTTACTTAAGGCATATTGGTATACCCCTCGTGGAGGGACTACCAGCTGTGACACGATTTGATCACCGTGTCCAATCAGCGCTGAAAGAGGCTAGGGCATGCTTAGAATAAGCACGGGATAGGCAGTCAAAGCATGCGGACCGCCATCGGAGGGATGTGTCATTTAATAAAGGAGATGACGTCCTCCTTTTGATACAACACATCACCCTCAAACACCCTGGAACTCGAAAACTATTACCGAGGTGGATTGGGCCCTTCACCATCCTCGACCGGATAGGTCCTGTCGCATATCGACTGGAACTTCCGGAAAGCATGCATAAGATACATCCGGTATTTCATGTGTCAAAGATTAAGCCGTATAAGGCCAGTGGCAGAGTACAGCCACCTCCAGTTCCTATCGAAATCGAAGGAGAACTGGAATATGAAGTTGAACGCATTTTAGACAAAAGAATTAAAAACCGCGGAAGGCGCCAAAACTCGGTAGAGTACCTTGTCAAATGGCTGGGATATGGACATGAGCATAATAGTTGGGAATCAGCAAAAGCAATTGCAAATGCACAGGAACTGGTTCAAGCATTTGAAAATGGAAGAGCTCCTGTCGTGCATGTATCAACTGATCATAGTACGAAATGTACACATTGGCATAAGCTCATGTGTGGTTCTGCATTTGACAGGTCCTACTGAAGTGGGCCCAGAAGCAGACTGGGTATACCGGGCCCCGTACCCGTATGCTGTTCGGACATATGAACGCAATGTCCGCAGCTATCTTGAACGGGGAACGACTGGCCACAGAGCAGCCATTGATTCAACCTCCGCAAGAGCCAGTCCGTGCCCGGGAGCAAGGACGAGGTCCATATTCACGGGGTGGTCATGGTTGGGCAGCGGGTGGCCGCACGTATCGGGGTAGGGGACGTGCAGGGTGACCTGTATGTTCCACATATTTTCCCTTAACGGACATAGGCCGGAAGGTCAGAACCTTGCAGCCGAAGTGCTGAATGAAGAGTTTTTAATGAAGGTTGTCAAAGGCCGGTAGGTCATGTAAAACAACCACTCTTTCTCTTCACCACAGTATGTATAATGTATGTATGACTATTGTGCAAACTGGGCATGTGGCAAATCGCACAGTCAGTTGCCGTATACATACATAATATTTCTGCTCCCGTATCCACGCATTGGGACGAGGACGCCCCTCTCCCTGAGGGGGACGAATGTTACGCGCACCAGCCTGATGTGGGGGACGCCCTACTACTGGCCCTTGGTGTGGGGGACGCCCTGCCCAAGATAGCTATCCTCATCCCAGGGTAACCGCTTTAGGTATTAGGATACGGGAGTAGGAGGGGTGGTCCCGCCTAGGTCCCTGTAAGGACCTAGGTGCCCGGCGAGGTGGGTCCGCGGCTCAAAGAGGGCAGGGACCCCACACCCACAGACTTTACGTATCAGACTCCACGAGGATATCCGCGGCTGGCAGGAGAGAGCCGCAGAATGCCGCTTAAGTTAGGTGCCTATGGGTCTGGTCACCAGTGTCATTCTTTATGACCTACAAACTGGGATCATGGCCGGGCTCTCGGGATAGGGGGCAGTGCTAGTGTGCTTCTTGGTCGCACGGCAGACTAAGGATCAACCGGGGATACAGTGGGGCGTGCACTTTGAAGTAGCATACTAGGATGCACTGCGTAGTTTATAGAGGGCATAGGAAGGAGTTACAGAGAAGCGTTCTGGGAGTGGGACAACGAGTGTGTCGATCGAGTGCAACAGGCAGGCTTATAACCATTTCAACAAGAGGTTGTTGTGGGGACTTCGCAGCTAGAGGCTCTCAGTGCAGACTAGCGGAGCAGCGAGGTCAAGCTTAGGAGGATAGAGAATAGCATGTGTATTGATGGGAGTTCTCAGTAGCATTTTGCAGTGAGGCCTCTAAGGGAACATACAGGACCAGGAAGGCTGTGAGGTGTGGTGAGTTTCGGTGCGGGCATGGGTGAGTTCGAGAAGGTGAAGAGAGAAAGGGACATGGTATATTGCAAAGGTATTTAGTTGGCGGTGACCATGAGGGCGGTGTCTCTTTGTCAATTAGATCTCAACAAGGCTATAACTACTTTGCAATTTTTCATGTGTACCACCTACGAGCTTTCAAAAGTTCTATGGGGAGACTGGGGGTTGGTGCAGCATGCTCGGAGCATCCAGGCTGGCTGGGGTAGACGGGACGCTGTCGTTTCGACTGTCAGGGGCTTGTCGATCACCGGTTTCTACGTTGTGAAGGTAGGTATGTACAACGGGTCACGAGCGTGTGTTTCGACGGAGGCCAGGGTCAGCCCTGACCTCTGACCGACTGCGGCCCGGAATGCTGATGTACCTAGCGTGAGTTACGCAGGGACCCAGGGCTGGTCTGGTTTTGGAGTGTATGTTTACCCTTGATAGACACTTGCATGAAAGGATACTAAGTGGTAAACATGGTGTGGCGGTCTGAGGATGGAAACTGATCACGGGTTTGGAATGTATGAGTAGTTACTGATCCATCTTAGCTACTGACTAGTGACTAAAGTATAATGTCTTGGAATGTGTAAGCTTGCATGGTATATGCAAGGGTGGGTCACAAACTATACTGAAGTGGCGGTTATGTAACGGTGGACTGGTCAGACCAGGTTCGGCGTAATCCATTGCGTATATATGACCAATTCCGGTACGTAGAAAGGCCATAACACCTAATTTCAGAAGGTGTTGTTATCTACATAACCGAGGGCGGCAGGTCTTCTTGTGGGGCTTCACTTACCACCAACTGTACGACTGCGCGTATGGTGGAAAGTGTACTGCTGTCTTTCCTAGATCTCAGACACAGCCAACTGCACGGGAGTACTGGGAAACCGCTTACACTGGTATTGTGGTTGAGCGCTCGGAGTGCTACAACTGCAAATGCATTAAAAGGTCATCATTCGTTGTTGATGCGACAATGCCCATCCAAATGTCTTCCGTCTGCGTTCATCTTCGAACATCATTCTCGCTTTTGTCCCACCGGGACCATTTGAGGATGGTGCGACACCGCCCATTTCGACACCCGACAGTCCTGAGCTGGCAAGTGCAACAATCCATCACCGAGGAGCTGTGCGGCACTGAGATCCATGAGCAGAGGGTATCCAAAAAGGCCAAGACGAAGGGCACCAGCCAGTGATAAACACCTACGTAAAAAGTAGAGACTCATGGAGTCAACGGACCAGCAACGCCCGTCTTCCAGACAACCTCACACGCACGACCAAGTCCACAACAAACAGATCAGACAACAAATGCGATCTCTCAACCCAGTTGCTTCATCGTATTTCAAATGAAGGAATCGGAACTTACTTCATTTTTCCAAATATCCAGATGACCAGTGAAAGCAAGGATGCAACACACAGACAAGCAGTAAGGGGCCATTCCACGCTGCCTCGATTGCTGCGGGAGGACATCAATGACCACATCCTGTGACAATCTATCAAACGATTCACATTTGCCACCAACGTAACATCCAATCGACACCAAGCGCAACAAACCTGCTTGCTGGCACTTATATGCGTTGTCGATCATGAAGGCCACCTCAGAGAGAATTCCGGAAGGCCGACTGGTGGGAGTTCTGTCAGGAATCTATCACGGAGTTTATGAACCTCAAAACGTGCCAGCAGCGCTGCAATGGACAACACAACAGCTACTGTCGCCAGCTGCGGAGCTGTCGCCCTGCAGAACACAAAACTTTGATCGCTTTCAGTGATCTGCTGCCCTTTGAAGCTTTGTGCGCAACTCTGCTTGATGGAACGACTTGCACTGTGAGCAGGCGGATTGGTTGAGCAAGGCGGGCACACGCATAGAGATAAACAAGTGAAACATGCGCCCCAAGAGAAGGTTGCTCATCCAGTATGCACGGCACAAGATGTAAACGGATCCACAATGTGATGCTGCACAAGACTAAGCAGCGAAATCAGGCAATGAGTGATGGCCCCAGAAGCAACGGGCAAAATGAGAATAGTTCATACGACGTGATGCGAATGGGAATCTGAAGTTCATGCACAGTCCAAGCGCATAATTCCCTGCCAATGCGTCGCACATAGAAACGCAGCTGTGTGAACGCCTCTGGAGCGACATGGTGATCAAGATCCAGTGGTTTCTGCCAACCGTCGCTCTACGCTGCAAGTGTGTACTCAACTGCTTCGGGGGAAGCACTTCGACACACAAAATTGCAACATCCTTAACTTTACTCGAATGCGCAGCTGCTATGAAGTTCTTGGGGTGTACCGCCTGCTCAAGTCAGAATCTAACAAATTGCTTCTAACGTTTTCCCACGTCTGAGATTAGCTGTCATTAATGGCAACAAATAGTGTTAACAAATGGCCATCGTTGTCGAATGTATCTTGCTGCATCGGAACAGTTTGTGCATTCTCTACAGTGCCATCAAAGAAAAGTGTGGTAGCAGAATGGAAACGGAGACAAACATATATATTCAGTGGCGTGTTGAATAGCAGAACCTTTCAAGCAAGGACGCTCTACATGACCGATCTCAAGATTTGCGCCTCTGGGGCATCGCTTCGGGATTTGCATGGTCCCATTCACAGTTCTTGGAAAACGTGCGCAATTGTTGCACTTCACAATGGTGTCAGCAAGCAAGCATGCCATCAACATCATGTGCGCTATGGGGTCGGTTAGATTCCTGCTATTCACAGCTGGTTCAAGAAAATACAAAGGACACAGCACCTTGCAATACTTATTGTTTTGCATGGCGAATTTGTCATCGAATACTGAGCACAAGTAATGCACCATGGAAACACAGAGCAGCCCGTATCTATCAACTTACACCGGAGTTTGAAATGCCAATGGCATTCACACCGATCTATCAAACCAAGCAATAACAGAAGCTTTGAATTTCCATGAATTGCAAACGCTTTCGCACGAGCAGACCGATTCGTGACATTGCATCTTAAAGGCAATGGCACAAATTTCTCATCCAAACACGGCTTGATTGTTCTTCGCAGTTTGCATCTTTGCATCCCGCCCATTGGCGCACTACCCAAATGGTGATAGAGCTACAGCAGCAGAATAGCGCAAATGAACAAGTGCTTTGAAAGACAGGTCACAGATAACGTGCCTGGCAACTAGCACCACTGCCGCACTCAGGAGGCCAGCCGCCACCCCAGCCAGCAGGGTGTCAATGGCCCCAAGATATTTGAGAGCCTTTCGGCAGGTGGGACACCAGCTGCTGTGTAGCTTCCACCTGTCAAACAGATCGTGGTAGCGCAGTCGCTGCAAAACCTTCCTTTCCTCCACCCCACCAAACCAAGGCGGTCCCCCACCGGCGAATTCCTCCATCCACCTGTGGAATGCAACCACTCCAGCATCCGACCGCGTGGGAAGGTAGAAGCGGCGCCTCCAGTCCCTGCCAGTACTGTGGCGGACAAGCAATTTGCAAGCAATCAGTAGTAGATGCGAACAGAGGGACCAAAATCTTTGCCGGCAGGGTGGAAATATTTTGTGCCAAACCAAGGTTTGTTAATGCTGTGGCAAGCGGGGTATGGGAAGCCAATCCTTTCAAGCCTATAACGGGATATAAGGATGCTGCTTAGCCCTTTTTTCCACTAGTCAGGGGTGTACTACCAAATTTTTAAATTGCAGTGCTGAACGCCCTGCGCCTTGCAGGTCACCGATTCTGAATGCATTCCTAATAAGTGTTGGCTGCGCTAGGTAGAAAGGCAAAGGAGGGGATGGGTGGGAGGTACAATGTTTAATCACATTCGCAATGGTGCCCGGCTCCAGGATAAATTCAATGGTCATTTACAAGTTAAGTGCTGAACTGATTTAACAACTTAGCTCTATAGTTAAATAGTTCCAATTGAAGCACAGAGGCGACTCTGAGCGTGTGTTGGATCCATTTGTCCAGTTTATCTACATTGGATAACTGCACGCTATAATTTCCTCATACTAGGTTGACTAGTTTAGATTCAGATGAGGATGATCACCTGTTTCGTCTGTTTACGTTTAGTATAATTGCATTTTCATGCGATTGATGATGTTTACTGATGTAAACTGCAGTATCTGAGCCGTATTTTCGGTGAATACGAAAAGGATGCGCATTTACCTGTATCCGTATTTCTAGCTGTACTCATATATGACAAGCCTGCACGTACCCAGCTACCCGGTTTCTCCAGCAAGCAGGACAACCAGGCTATCCAGGCAACGCGATACTACCGATCACCCAGGTAAGCAGGAATATCTGGCTAATCACGTATTGCCGGAACTGCTGTCGTGCTGCTCGTTGATCCGTGCGACTCACAACAACGGCCATGCATCCGAGAGGCTGGGAGCTGACTAAAGGATGTGGAAGCACTTTTCATGAGAAGTCGGCCAGTCACATGGCAGTGCTGATCGCTGCCTGGTCTGTGTCCTAGTCAGCAGTTGGACCGTCAGTCAGTCTACCTGGGCATTTAACCAACCCAGCTATTGACATTATCCATGTCATCCAACCACCTACCCTGCCACCCAGGTACAGGGTCTTGTGGATGGTGGGTGAGTGGCTTGATGTGCCCCAGCAGGTGGGTACAGGTGCCTCCACTATAGTGCCTTGGTGCCTGGGTACCATCACACCAAGGTTCCTGAACAGTTTTGCAACCACGCCTGGAGGCAAACAGGGTCATCACAACTACATGCGCAGTTGAGAGTGGACATGTCACACCTGGTGAATTCAGCATCCTGGGAGTTGAGCACCACAAGGTCTTGGCTTGCAAAGGTCGTGGAGACGCTGTGTGTCCCGTCAAGGAGTTGCACCATTGTCCCAAGAAAACCAGGAAACAACTTGGGTGGCAGCTTCCTTAGGAGAGCAGCAAAGACAGGTGCCCCCAGGGCGAAAACCACTGGAAGCACCTGGAGGGCATCTCCTTTGTCCATTTCTACACTTGTGGCGAAAACATTCCTTGAGTAGCCAGGGCGCATGGGTACCAGATATTGTGCAACGTGGATTGTGAGCACTCCCTTCAACACCGAGGTTGCCGTCACCAGAGTGGGCGGCTTGAATTCCAGGGTCACATTGCGGCCTTGCGTGATGGAGGTGATCGGATTGTGGCTCAGCGTGAAGCCGGCACGAGCTTTGGTGGCTGCTGCCTGTTCGAAGTTGGTGATTGTGATTGCGTTGCTGGGCCCGAAGGCAGCTCCAAAAGAGTTTTGCCCATGGTGAATGTAGTCTGTGTGACAGGGGTCAAGAGTGTTCTCCATCCAACTGGCGTAGCTCACAGGAAAGTCCACAACGCTCCAGTCAGAGTCTTGCCCCACCACTTGTGCAACGGGGGGCTCAGTTGGAACAGAATCCACCCAGGAAGTTGGGGCATCGTCGGGCCACACCCACAGCAAGCCATGCGCCTCAAGTGTGGGAAATGCAGTGACCTTTGAGCGGCTGCTCGAGCAGGCAATGGCCTCAGAAGTGGTGCCCGTGGCCTGAGGGATGTGGGTGCACTCGCCATGGCCGTTGAAGCGCCAACCTGGAGGGAGATGGGCAACTAGGCATGCCTGGATTGGACCAGTAATGCTCACTGACTCTCAGATATTTGTTGGGCATCGTGAGGGGAGATGCACACTTCCAGAAATGGGAAGAACGGGGCACGTTATGGTCCTCTCTGGGAAACTGGCAAGTGCTTACTATTCCATTGCTAACCGGCTGCTGGAGTCGTGCCATTGCCCCATTTCTGTGGCAAGAGACCCAGCCCAGTCCTGCCCTTCCCTGTTTCTGCTATGGGGCATCTTCTCATGGAAAAGACCCCAATCAGTGACATGCACTGCAACTTGAAATGGGGCATGTGCAGCATGGACCACATGCGCGTGACTCAAGCTCTGAATTGAGGTTGAAAGATGATTATTGTACCAGCTCCCAATTCTGCACATTGCAACCAGCCTCTGCATGGGGCTCCCACAACAATGCAAGTCAACTCTGACCTCAGGCATGAGTGCATCTCTCACCAGTGCTGGGAAAATGACCTGGGAATATGAGCTTAGGGAGAGCACCAAGACTATAATTGACACGATTGATACGATCATTGATATTTGGCTGCGCTGCTGGCAAAGGGGGAAGTACTGGTACACCAAACCCTTCTCATTTGCTTGGCTGCTCAAACTTTGCCAAACAGACACAAGGCCAATGAATTGCTACAATTTGATGGCACAATGCAGAACCAATGCAACAACATTCAGTGTTGTCGTACAGACCAGTGCATATGCAAGGGGGCTTTCAGAGCAGCACTGCAGCAATTTACAGCGTCAGCAGAGGAGAGTACCAACCATTCACAACATCAGTACAGCCTCTGAATGTTTGCCAGTGCTGCTTATCTGTTTGGGTCTGCGTTGAAAATTTGTGCGACCTGGGAAGGCACATTCCCATGCAATCAGATCCAACAGGACAAACCGAGTTGCTGAACGTCAGTGGCCACGTAGGTTTACATCATGAGCGCAATAGCCATGCTGCTATGTTGAGATTTTTGCAGAAAGGGGCAGACAACGAGATGATGCCACATGGTGGCAAGGAGGGGGACAAATGGGAAGTTATGTAGAAGGGACATATAAATATGGATAAATGGAGCGTGGTTGACCATGATACTTATGGAAGTACAGGCAAGGCTTTCCAACTGCTGCACACACGGAGCGCCCCCCCCGAAATGACTAAAGGAAAAGAGAAAAGGCAAAGGATACAAAAGGAGAAAGGAAACCGAGTTGCGAGACCACGACCCACCATGATAGCGACATGCCAGCGTGCCGTCTTCCTGGACGCTCCCCAGCGACAGCGCCGCCAGCCGGTGGGCGCACCGATCCTCCACGGCCCGCCACCGCCCCTCTACATCCTTCCACACCACGATGGCCCTCCCCAAGATCGCCATCCGCTGGATCTCAGGCAGCCCAGACTCGCACCCCTCCCCCTGCGCGTCCTCCAACAATTTCAGCGGCGCCATCGGGTACCACTGCCGCGTCCACACGAACGTCCCTTCCCGTCCGTCCTCCGTGCACTCCCCTCGATCTTTCACCGCCTCGCGCGACGGCGACGCGACTGGGATCGCGACGCCGCGCCTCCGCGGGGCGCCAAACCCGATCCGGATCGGCGGCCTTGGCGCAAGGGCGACGCGGACGGGATAGGCAAGGGGCACGGGAGAAACAATAAGGGGCTGGCGGTTTAGGGCCGCAGGCCGCCGAACCCCGTGAAGGTTCGGCGTCCGGGACGCCATGGCTACCGCTCCCCCGCTGTCTTTTCCACCCTACCTTTCACCCTTCGCTTCACACTTCGCTTCCCTTCCACACTTCCCTAACCCTTCCCTTAACCTCTCCCCCTCCGCGCGCAGCGCCTACGCCCCAGACGCACGACAGGTCTTACTACAGCGCTAAGTACTGCCCGGTCAGCTACTTCCGGCGCAGGACGCTTCCGGCCCCCCCCTACCGTCTCACTCATACATCTATTCACTTTCGGCTCGTGTGGGTTCCAAAGTAGGGAACCAGTGTCGCAGCCGCAGTGGTGACTGCTCTTGGACGCTCCCTCGTCCCAGTGCGCCCTGTGGCGCCCTGTGGCTCCCCTGGGACCCCGGCACTCACCCCACAGCTGGGATGGGATAAGAAAATCAAGGAGATTTGGCGGCGAGACTCGTTCACAACGGGCAAGGGAAGGCATGGTGCCAAGCGTGGCGGCTCCGCGAGGCGGACGGAGGAGGCGACCAGGGATGAGGCGTTCGAGTGGGCGAAGCACTGGTACCCGATCATGCCGCTAAAGTGGCTGGAGGAGCCCCAGGGGGAGGGGTTGGAGTCCAGGTTGCCGCAGATATATATAGCGGCAGACGATCCTGGAGAGGGACATTATCGCGTGGAAGGACGTGGAGGGGGAGTGTCGGGCGGTGGAGGGCCGGTGCTCGCACAGGCTGGCTGCCTTGTCGCTGGGGGGACGTCCAGAAAGACGGAACGCTGGCCTGCCGCAACCACAGTGAGGGAATCTTCCGGGGATCCAGCTCCTCGAGCATCGGGATGGGGTAGCCGTTTGTCGCTATTTGGACTCTGAAAGCACCGTCCGCGATCGGGAAGAGAGGGAGGAGGGGAATACTCCAGTGGCCGGTTCCCAACGCGAATGAGCCTGCAAAAGGCTCTGCGGTCTTTCGCCTGCACCCATCGCGCTCCTCAGATTCCTCCGGGTGGTTGCGGGGCTCGGCGCCGTTTGCTTCAGTCCGCATTGTGGCCTTTGCTTTGCCCACGGTCTGCCAAAGCAAATGGCGAAATGCTGCTATTGCATTTTAGATGCGATGGTGATCTGGCCTGGTCCTAGACGCTCTTGGTGTCGCAATCCCTCGTTGCCATCCACTGTGGAGGGCATCCAGTTGTTTGAGGCACCAGTGCTCGGGGCACGTGGCCACCAGGCTTCCCTTTTCCTCGCTTTCAACGCTGCGGTCCTCGCCCTCCGCCATTGCCTGTCCTCAACATCCATGCACTCCCAGACAAATGTCCCAATTACAGTGCTCTGTGCCGGAAATGGTCTTATATTATACGCAGGCAACGTGACTTGCAGCGCCCCTGAAATGAATTTTTTAGATTCTGATTCAGCGTTCTTGTGTAAGAATCGAACCTTGTGACATGGGGGGCTACGTGAGTGGCGGGGCTCTCCGAGTCGGCTGCAGGGGGCATGTGTCCCCGGGTGGACCAGTGGCTGCGCTCAAGGGTCGCCGATGGGAGCGGCTATCGGTCTTGAGCGGGGTGGGCCATGGCTTCCGCAGCGTGCAATGGGGGACAATCACCTTTCAAGAGTGTCGAATGCACTCTTTGATCGAATAAGGCAATGTGGCTGTGGCGATGGCTCGTGAACGAAACGTACGTTTTGAAACGGGTTCCCCTCAAGGGCTTCCCCGGGTCGCAGAGAGGGCGCTCATGACGGTGCTGCGCAGCCCTGGCCGTGGCAGCGGCGGCAAAGAACACTACAGCCAAAAACGTGCTGAGCAAATCATCGTGGAATGAAGAACATCAACAACGCAACCTGGCCAATGACTGACTGGACTTTCAATGGATGAACTGTAAAACATTCAACCCTTTCGCATCAGAAAATTTGCGGAGCAAAAAGGGTAGCAGTGAAACTTAAATTTCACTGCTACCCTTTTTGCCCCGCATGTTGTCTTCTGAGCGTCATGTATAATATTTTTTACGTTGCTCCACACAGAAAGGCCAAGATTTGCGTTAATATTTATGTTGTTTTCTCTGATAAAAAGGTCACGCTTTACGTTGCTAGCCGGAAGGGTTCAGCATTTTACTGTAGGAACGAACAAGTACAGAGCGTCGAGCCGAAGGCCTGACATGTGGACTGGTAAGGCGACAATTTGGCAACTGACATTCTGGCAACCGAGTCGGAACCCGTCAGAGCCAATGAAAAGTGTCGCCACGTCAATTCGCAGTAAAATTGACTAAAGCGACGCGGTGTGAACTCTGGCTTCATGCTTGGGCCGCCGTCCGCATGGGGGGTGAGCAAGGAGGCAGCAGCGTGCAGGGGGAGGAGTTGCGCTTCTCTTGGAGGGGCGCCGCGCAACGGCCATTGCTGCTATCAGGAATCGTGGCCTTGACGGCCGACCCGTTCGACCGTGCTGAATCAATCGAATTCCCCGATAGATCTCGAGGATGTAGTGTTTGTGCACATGGGACACAGATGCCTTTCTCACACGGGGACGCACTGAGGCCCTTCGCTCCAAAGGAGCCTTCCCAGCCGTAGCCCAATTGTAGCTACACTTGGCTATATCCACAAGCCGTTTTGCTGCTTTCCAGCAATGGGCCTCCTGGGGAAGCGAACGCCAATGCCACAGTGGAAGATCTTGACATGCAGCAAGGATCACACGCCCGCGATCTTTGCCAAGACTGTGTCTGCAAAGTCATGTGCAGGAAGCCCTGCAAATTCCCAACTACATTACTATTAGTCGCAGCTTTTCTGTGGGCGCATCCATCCACCTTGAGCCATGGCCGCGATAATGGCCATGGTGCCAGGTTCATGGTTGCAATGCGAGGCGGCCAGCCGTCTCTAGCAAAGCTTCTGGCTGGAATCCGCCCACGAATGTGTCTCTAGAACCGCATCCGGCCACCCTGACGCTGCCGCAGCCCACCGAGCACCCCCTTAAGGGTGTGCCAAGCTTGGCACTGCCGTGGTATCGCCACATGTTCATGGTTGGTTTGGCAGTCGACCAGGCAACTGGTGCACCACCGCTCCCATCATAGTACTGTGAAACATGGTACGCGCTGCTGTTTTTATGATAGCGATACCCGTACGATCTGGTTGCCAAAATGTCAGTAGCCAAATTGTCACCTTGCTACGGCAGATTGCCCGCAATGTGTTGTCTGTCGTGCACTTGCCGCGAAATATTCAATCCATCCACATAGTTTCGCAACGCTTGGTCGTTTTTTCAGAGAAAGTTAACAAAAATCCTGTATAGCAGCATAAATAGAATTAAACAATGCTCTGAAGGAAATGTGGAGCAAGAAGCATAGCAGTAAAGCTTTTTATTGCCGAAGGATTCAACATACTATGGTAATCAGCGCCTCTCTTTTGATGATGTAGAACTCCACTAACCATGATGGCCAGCAGAATCTCCGGATGCGCACCGCAGTGGAATATGGAACAAGAGGTGGCTGCGCGCCACCACCACACCGGGAGCATGCACACCGAGTGCAGTCCCAAAGCGCCACCCCGAAAAGGGTATCAACCCGTGGCGAAAAGTCGTAGGCGCAGAACGAACGTCAGGCAGGCCACTCACACTGCAATAGGCTACTACTATAGCCACGAGTCCCTACAAACTACAGTGGCAGTGCAGGCTTGCATTTCGGAGTTAGAGAGATGGCAACCAAAAAAGAGATTGTTAGTTGCTATTACAGCACAACCACTGCGACCCCTGGTGTCTAATACATACCATATTTGCCAATATATTCTATATCTGCAAAAACACAACACATTCACAAATAATAGCATATTCTCAAATGTGTGCAGCATGTTCAAAACCATGTGCAACGTATACGGATTAGCCTGTTGGCTGCAGACCTCCATAATGATTGCAGACTTTGACATCCACAGAAGTTCAATTTTCTGCACAGTTGTGCACCAATTCTTGCTTATAATTCAGCTCTCCACAGGCATTTGAAGAATGGGGAGAGGTAGACGTCCCCACAAGCTTGGTTCAGAAGCAATTTCAACAGCACTGCAGGGAAGGCAAAGTGTCCAGGATGTGGCCTGTATCTTGGCAAGAGCAAGAATGGCTACAACACCCACACAGGGGAATGCAAGCAGTGGCGGTGGCTGAAGCAGCAGGAGCGGGATCAACTACATGCTCCCGGACACAAGGTAGGCCTTGCCCAACTGGTATGGCAGGACTTGGTTACCAACGATGCACAAGCACTGCACAACAGCAATTCTGCTAAGGTAGCAAACCCCAGAAGTGCAATGCATGTGTCAGATCAACAACACTCATGTAACAATATGGAGACAGATGAAGAGCACTTTGATGAGGCATCCAGTAATGGCAGCCTTGATGATCGTAGCAACAACAATCGTAGCACACTGGTAAAAAAATCGGCCAAAGTACATGGTCCAGAAATTCCTGTACCGTGTGGCGCGTGTCAAAATGGTGTAAAAGTCGTGTGACCATCGTTTGCCCATCGTGTACGAATCACAAAATGCACATTTGCCGCTGGTACACTGTTGAGATTGTGTAAAACCGTGTGCTTTGTCGTGTTGTCCACGGTGGTAAGGTGGACCACTTTCGTGTACTACACAGGGTTGAAAACTACACGATTATAGCAATCGTGTAAAATCGTGCTCTGAAGCACCCGATTTGAATACGATATTAAGACGATTTTGTCCAATTGTACACCGTGTAAAATGGTCGAGTTTTTACCACTGGCAATGGTGCTGGAGGCAACAATAGGGACAAGTGTGAGGACGACAGTAGGGATGAGAAAGGCGCTGATGCAAACATACGTATGTATACGTCTGTATACAGACCGAGGACCAGGATTTGCAAACTGCTTCTGAAGCATCTGAATACTCGCATGTGCATGACTGCAACCTTGAATACAACCATTGATAAGAAGTTCATAATAAGGAAGAGGCCAAGTGGATTCAAAATATGGCGAACCCTACTTCAATTGTGACCAGTTAAAAGGCCAAGCGAGTGGTAGTGAAGACAAAGGCAAATCAGAAATTTTTAGTGGTATCAAGAGGATAGCATGATTCGTTGTACACGGGTTGTAGGCTAACATGTCTATAGATTGCATTCTTGATGTTGACATTGAAGCTGCGTTTCCACCTAATAGATGTGGTTGTACATGCAATATGTAGGATACTAGCAAAGTTCCCACTCCCTGAGAATAGCATAATGCTGCACAACTTATATTTCATCAGGTGGATCTGCGGCGTTGAGCAGTCTAAAGCAGTGACATACCACTGTTATAAAAGGATCATTATATTTGGCCATGGATTGCCAAGCAGCATCGGAAAGCTCATTGTGAGGATGCCTACCCCATCCCTCCCCATCCCTCAGTATGGCGGGCAGCCAGGTGTACCTACACCAAACAATATGGTGTACTATTCTGGCATAGAGAAGTGTGTGCATTTCCTGCATTCAATGCTTATATAGAATGTTGCTAGGACAAAACTCAATAGGGATGTTGATGCCGAAACTTGGGGCATATTCTTTGGGTCTAAGATGTGCAAGACACTTGATAGTGCTCTACATGAGGGATTGTGCGATAAGTGGACTAGCTTGTACGAGATTGGGATTGATTGGTTCTTCTTTTGTAGACAAAAGGTAGTAATCACTAACTACAAGGCTTAAGAGTACTTGATATGCCAGGATGGATGAGGCAATGGAGAGTAGCACATTTGGCTCTTATATTACTGCAAGACTCAAAATGGATGATGTTTTGTCGTCATAAAAGCTTTCATTCAATGATAAACTCATCAGAACGAGTCATCTCATCGAGAAAGGTTATAAGCTCTATGCTCATCGAAAGCAAAACAATCGAACGTTTGAGAATGTCGTTTGTATTGTTCCATGTTTTTGAGGCTGCAACGGCCAAACCTCATCATGGAACGTATCTATTAGTATTTCAAGACAATTTCCTTGCCTTTACTTCTATTGATATCACTATTTTGAAAAGTTAAGAATACAAGATTTTCTATTGGATGTAGAACTTTAGGTTCCTCTTATTTAATGATGATCCAAACTATCTTAACTTCAATCACCCAATACTGCATCCACAAATTTACTTTGTTTGAGCCCAAAACACTTTTATTGTGGACACCAAAGCCAGGCGGCAATCACTGTGCTAATATTGGCCACCGTCTCACCACCACGCATGCCCCAAGTCAAACAAACACCTCAAATATGATACCATACATATCGTACGTATTATACATACTATATAAATCTCGGGGGGCCTTGCCCACCCGTTTATAGACTTGTTTCTTTGTGTTAACTCGGGTAAGGAGGGCACACTCGGGGCGCCTAACCATCTACTCTAAAACGGAAGAAAACATATGCAGAGTCTCTGCACTTCTAATGCCTCCGAGTGCCATCACACCAGTTTGCCATGCTTCCCACGATTTCTGTGCTAAATAGAACAGTCAAAAAATATCTTGAAAAGGAGTTAAAGGTCCACTATGGACCTATGCCAAACTGGGCAGAGTTGCCGGGAAGTTGGGCTTGAAGTGGCAGTCGAGCCGGGTGGCAAAGGTAGCGAGGGGGCATCCAACATGGCTTCGTCGGCGGCCGGGGGAGGCACGGAGGGAGAGGCATCGGGGGGCCGCTTGGAGGAGGTTGAGGGTGGCCGGTGGAGATGGCAGAATTAAGTGGCGAGGAAGGCTGCATCACGGCGCATCCAGCCAACCAAGCAGCGTCCTCCTCGGTGGGTTAGTGAGAGAAATCGATGTAGGAGAAGACCGCCTCACTCCTAAAGGTCCAGCCGCCCTAATAGCATATGGTTTCCAGTGGGACCCCAATTGCATGTGCCGCGGTAGCTCCACCTCACCACAGATCATGGTGGCAGTGTTCGCCGTCGAAGAGGGAGGGCCACCACGCAGTGGCCTGGGCACAAGTGGTGGTGACCCAGGTTAGGCGCGGGGGAGATTCGCTGGGGAGTTGCCAAATGAATTGGGGTGGGGCCATGGTGCCAAACGCCGCAAGGCGCACTTTGCGGTAAGCCTCGAGGATGGCGAGGAGGCGGGGGACTCCCATAGCGTCGAATTGCTGGACATGATTTTGTAGCCAGCCATTGCAGTTTCGTTTAAAGCGCACCTCACAGAAGACAATCTTGCCCTCGTAGACCTCAAGATCGGTAGCTGTAATTGGGAATGTAGAATCGCCGCGGTTGAAGAAGGCGAAGCCCAGCCCCAATAGCAGCGCTGTGCACAGCTGGGGGAGGGGAGAATGGCCAGAAACTAGGTGGAGAAGGCGAGAGAGGGCCATGTATGTAGCCAAGAAGGGCATAGGCTGATCCCTAGCTTTGTGATCCATGATATCTAGATGCCACAAAGCGAGCATCGCATTGGACACCATAGAGGTGGCTGACCAATCGTCAATGCCAAACCACTGGTGGATCGTTGTAATCACCGCAAGGTTCTGGGGTGCAATGTGTACGTTGATCCCGGACTAATGAAGGGCCACAATGTAGAACAGGAGCCGGACCCGGTGTGTCAAGATCGGAGAGCAAGGCACCGCGTTGCAATAACGCCACCAACTGTTGAACTTGGAGACAATGTTTGAGCGGCCAAAAAGGGCATTGGAGGCAGACAAGTCATGGAGGATGGAGGCCGCTTCTATGTCTGAGAGGCTAGCGATGACCAGAGGCTCAAAGGAGGGAGCTACCAGTGGGGGCCAGGAGGTAGGTAGGCAGAAAAGTGGAGAGAGAGCATGCATGAACGAAGGGGTGGCTTGAGGTAGATCTTGCTGCAGAGAATTGTAGGCTGCTGGAGGACACTGAAGGACCGCCAAGGGTGGGTTGGAGGGCGCCTCTTGCAAGCAAAGGTTCTGGGATCTACTGGAGGCAGTTGGCTTCTATGAGGGCATCGGGGGGGAGCTAATTGGAGCAGTTGGAGATAAGCTGAGCTGAGCGTGCGAGGCGCTGCCAATGCCAGGACTCCAAAGCCTTCACCATTATGGGTGGAGGGGAAGGATGATCTAGTCTGAGCGCCACGATGCACCACCAGGGGAGATTTTGGGGAAGATGCCCCGAGCCTCTGGAAAGAAAGGTCGAGGGGCGCCTGGGGATTGGAATGTGGGCCCAGGTGAGGGTGTGGAGCTAGCGGAACCAAGGCCGTCCCACCCACTCAGGCACTAGAACAGTGGCTTGCACCAAGGGGAGGCTGGAGAATAGGGCGACCACCCTAGGAAGCAATGTCCAAGGGGGATTCACCTAGTTGTTCGCTGACGCCCAATTTGGCGCCGCGAAAGCATCCCCTTCAGACCCCATGTCGGCCCATCTGGAGTTGTAATGAAGACGTTGGCGGTTGAGTGCCATCCATATAGTGCGGGCCCAAAGAGGGAGTCGAGATGATGGAAGAAGGTAGGGTTGAGCTGCCAGTCTTCAGCATCACATAGCCTGGACAAGGTGTAAGGCTGCACGTTGTCAGGTGTGGGTATCCACCTCGGTTGAAAGACGATTCTGACTAAACCCAATATGCAGAACAGATGTTGTAATCGCTTGTATAATAGATCGACTCTCGACTTGAATGATTGCAGCAGATGGTAGACGACTTTTGAGTCTGTCATCAACAAAATATGCCTCTCGTGCAATTGCCCCAAGAAGGTCCGTACCGCTCATATCATGGCCTCCAGCTCGAGGACGTTGATATGAAGGAGCCTTTCTGACTGGGACCAAATGTTGTGGGCCGGGGTTGGAGGGGGAGGTGCTTGCGGTTGGGGTACAGGCTCTGTCAATTCAGCACCCCAACCGATCAGTGATGCATTCGTTGCCAGAACAACCTGGTGGGGCATCCTGAGGAAAGGTGCCAATTGAAAGCGCGCTGGGAGGCATTGTCAAAAGCGCATCTCATGTAGGGCTGCCTGGGGAAGCTTGATCATGCTATGCCACGAGGTTTTGGTGGCCAAGGCTAGGTGTAGGCTCCACTGGAAGAAACGTGCGGGCCTCACTACCAATGCCAGAACCTGAACCTGGCCCAGGAAGCAAGCCAAGAGTTTGGCCTTGAGAAATCTGGTCTGACGCGAGGAAATTCTTAGCACGGTTGAGGCTTGGACCTTGATCTGATTGACCTTCTTGGGAGGCACTGCAAACGTGGCAGATTTGGAATTGACCACAAATCCTAGGTGGTGTTCGAGTGCCATGATGTTACAAATAGCTGACGAGGACCGACAGGAGGATGTCTACATTTAGGAACAGCAATATGACTCAGCGATAAGCCATATGCGCTCAATGAGAGTCACTAAAGGCACAGCCACTATCACACCCCTGTCTATCGCCCAGGAGTTCTGAGCGTTCTGAATCCTACACTCTTACCAACTTAGCTCATATAAGCTCACAGAACAAGGAAAATCATCATAGCATGCAAATTCAAGCCCAACAAGACACTTGGGGTGTTGTCGAGCGCTGCCAAAGCAAGGCGCAACCCCAGTGCTGAACTTCGTATTCAACTTCACCTTGTCTGTTCACATATGACGAGAAACATGCAATGGCTGAGTAGCTCGAAACAAGGCACAAGAAATCACGCTCAGATTGCAAAACGACACTCCACACCTCGCTCAGTAGCTCACTATAGCGAGCATACTGATCAATCTTCAGATGTCGCAAACCAATGTTGTCAATGCTCGTTCCTTGCTGTCCGACACTGCACTCCACTCACTCGCCGAACAGCGGACGATGGTGACGAGCCGTTGAGTCGATGAAATCAGTGCCCAACGTGAGCGCATGCGGGTCAGTCGGTCAACGAGATAGGAAACAAGCTCACGTCGAGCTGTGGGTATGTGCAACGGTGCACAACCCAAAAGGCAACCGACCCGGAGGGTCAAGAAGCAAGGGTACACAGAAACGAACGTGCTCGTTATAAAGTCGCTCCTCTTTGACTGCGTTTGAACTTCACACATCCGCAACATGACTATTCTCAATTAGAACACCAGCCGTTCAGACCGCAAGGACCAAGAACGGACGGGTGGGGGGGTGGAGCGAGAGGGGCACTCACAACCCAACCACCACCACCTAAATACCCATTTTTCCTGTAGTAGTCGGACCAAACGGCTCTGGTAATTCTATGCCATCATCATCCCTCGCTGCCTGCCATGCCAACAATTCCGCATCATCTCATTCACCCATCCCCGCGCGGTTCTTGGCGACCACCACGGAACGAACGCAGAAGGCCTGGCATTCGTTTTCCGTGGTCGTCACCCATCGTAGAGTGAACGCAAACGTTCCCTCTCCCTCGTCCGCCGTTCGCCAGGCCGCAGTCGAGTCCACAGCCCCGATGACCCACCGGTTGGGGAGGCGGGAGCCGCGGATGGCGCCCCATGCCAAAGCGCCACCGGCCCCCGCCTCGCAGTCCTGCTTGACGAGAAAGGCCGCCTCACTTGGGATGAGGGGTGCACCCAGCTCGCGCGTTCCTCGGGCGGCTTGGTCAGGATGCACCTCACCTTGTCGTGGGATGGGCGCCATCCACCGAGTGGGGACGCAGCTAAGCCCCGCCATTGCCTCCTCGCCCGACCCTTCATCCACATCACGACGCACCGGCACCCAATCCGGCAGCCTGCTCCACTTGGTTCGCGCCATCTGCCCAACTTTCAGTGCTCTCCATGGCAAAACGACAACGTCGCTCCGTTCGGACCAATGGCAGGTCATGGGGCGTGGAGACCTTGGGGGCGCAGGATGTGGGGATGTGCCGAACGTGTACAACACATTACAGTACAGAAATTACCAAAGGGCAAATTCCCATACAGTTGGTAAGCAACAAAGTATTGCCAGCAGCCGCACACCATGTCCCATCACGACTCACTGAAGCTTTACGTCCTATCAGTACCTGTCCCGTCAAAGTCCTAGGAACTTTTGCAAAAGTTGAGGTCCATTGAAGGACAACCTCTACGGTCCATGGTCTCCTCAAAAAGGGCCAGAAATTGGCCTCTTCTACTTGCGAAAGTCACTCAAAAGGGCTTTATGAACAGGCCAGCCTTCCATGCAGGGACCCTCACCACACGCCCTGCACACACAATGCCTCTTTGTCCCCGGCTAAAAGTACTAGAAAATCTACCATAATCGCATACTAATCCTAATTCTGTACACCCCAAATCCATCACTAAGCAGTTGTATTGTATCCCGCCAGCCTGCGGGTCTAGCTGACCAGTTATCGTCCTTTTCCTCAACCAGTTCACAACCCAGTCACAGCCATCCGTGTTGCCCCTAGAGTGCTCTTAAATTGACTTCATTGGTGATCATTCTGGATGGCTCTGCTGAGTGACAAGGCATAACAGCGAGATGGAGGATGTCTCAACTATAAATGCATCGATTCATGTGCATTGGAGAAAAGTTGAGCGTGCACACGTTTGCCTTGAGCATTCAGTAGCTGCAGGACCGCCAAATGTAACCGTATATCATGTGGTCCAAGGTAACTTATGCTGAGCACATTGGCCTTGTCTTTCTCTACGGTTTTCTCTCGATTACAGTGATGGCCATTTACTTGAGCAGATTGGATTGTAATCGAACAGTGGGACAATTCCTGGGTAGGCACCAAGGTAGACTTGGAGCCCTTTAGCTAGAGGCCTAGATCGCGAAGTGCCTTGCTTAAATTGATGGCAAATTGGTGCAGATCGCAGCTGGATAGATGGACCGCGAGGAAATCATCTAGGTAAGGG
>CAJHUC010001992.1:0-47489 GCA_905146915.1 Ostreobium quekettii
CTGTCAGCAAGCATCAGCAAATATTCCCATTTCATCACTAGTAGATGATTCCGTCATTTCCCAAAACGTCCACCTGACAATATTTTCGGAGAAGCCATTGGTATAAATCAAGTTTTTTGCTCTTTTTCTTTCATGATCTTTCCTCCATGGAACGGTCTGCAATTGATGCAGCTGCCCTGCGTTTATGCAAAACGTTCCTATGCATCCTTGGTCACAATTGTGCTACTTTCGTGATGCCCATTTGCCCCCTCATGACTTTGTGGCGAAACGGGGCCATGACAGGTGGCGAGGTCGTGTACCCAACTGGCCAATTCCAAGGTTGGGTGTGTCGGGGCAGTCGCCTGAGGTTGTGAAGAAGAAATTGATGTCCTGCGCCACACCGCCAATTGCAGCCTGCAGGAGCCGATGCGCCCCTACCGGATGCACTGCGCGAGGGGCAGCGAGCTGTGGTCGCGCCTGTTTCGGTGCAAGATCGAGAGCTGCTCGTTCTGGAACTGCCACTGCTTCAAGGTGCTGCTGCACCACCACTGCAAGTGCACCAACAAGCGGCGTGCGCTATGCATCGCGGTGAAGGCGAAGGCCAAGAAGGCGCGGGGGCGCCTTCAATATCAGCAGACGCACCAGCGGCAGCCGCAGGGACACATGGCAATGCCATCTGGGAAGAGCGATGGGGCAGCCTCGATGGCGGGTCGGCCTCACGAGGCAATGCACAAACTGGTGCGCGCTGATGTGTGAAGTGCCATGGTGATGAAGAGGAAATTGTCCAAAGAAGACCCACGCACTGTAGGACCTGAAGACTGCTCTGAACAAGGGCGGGTGCTTGTGAGGCCACGTTGCTCAAACAACCCTGCTGGAGGGCCAGCCACAAGGGAGGGCGGCCCGTAATTACTGATTCTGCCTGGGGCACTTCTCACGAACCTCCAAAGGAGGTGACTTTAATTTGGGCACCATGCATTGTCGCTTTTGATGCTTGACATTGCACTTGCCCCACATTTTTGCAGCAACCATGATGTTTATGGCACTGGTTGATCCAGCACCAAAATGAACAAATACAAATCATTGTATCACTGGATAAATGGCTCTTGCTCTCATTGCAGCTTCAAAGATGCACCTGAAATCTGTCTTTTTACATGGATTATCTGTTGTGCAGCAGATAGGATGTCGATTCAGGTTGATGCCTGTGGTCTGCCTAAAACCTAGAACCATGGAATGGCTACTCTAAACCAATTCAGTTGGCGGTTTGGAGGCTGGAGTGAAACTTCCAGCATTCACAGCAACTAGATTCGAATTGACTGGCACATCCTGAATGCTATGGATGTCATGTGTGTGGGGAAGGAGGAACACTGGTACCCTGACGGGCAGTCTTTCCCCATAGAAAGTCCGTCCAGGCCAGTAGATGCCACAGGCACAGCAGCCATTGATGCAAACTGCAAATTACGCCTTCCATCAATTTGCTGACGCAAGTTTTCCCTGTCGCCTTCCCATAACCCCTCAGCGGCTATGACAAGCAATGGACGATCTCCACTTTCAGCATTTTCACAGAAACCTGCAGCACTTGTGGTATGCGATCGGATAGCTTGTGCGAAGATGTAGCCAATCTGCATTGTAACTATCGCTGAATCGATCTTGAGCTGCCCCTGGTCAGCCATGGTGTTCACTGCAGCTGTTGTTGCTGCAGTGGATGTCATGATAGGCATCTGGAAAGGTTTACATAGTGCAGATACTGGTATGAACAGGTATGCTTTTCAAGTAGCATTTATCCCACCTTGACGAAATCCTGCCAAAGAGGCGATCCGCCACGGCTGGTCGCACAATTGTGTGCGACTGGTGGCGTGCACTGTCAAGATATTGCAATATTTTGATGTGCGAAATTGAAGGTTACATGGATCAGCTCCAAGGGAGGGAAAAAGGCAAGTGATGAAATAGAGATCAGATATTTCTAGAGGTGGCCTGCATTTGGAGGAAGAGTCAGCAGAGGAAGCTATTGTCAAGGGGAAGGAGAAAGAGTTTTTGGTAGGAAACGGGTCAAGCGAATTGGTGGCGGCTATTTCTGTAGCGGAAAATGTTGTAGGCATGCGTAGCCAGATCAGGTCCGAGGAAATGCTGCAGCAATTGATGGTGCGAGAAGGATCAAAGGCTGCTCTGTTTGCGGAGGAGCAGCAACAAACATCAGGCTCCGCAGAGCCACAGGAATCACTGGCTGGTGTCCCAATGGAAGAAGACAACAGTGAGGTGAGAATCAGCCTTGCTGAAGTGCAGCAGCAATTGGTGGGGCTCAGATACAACTCAAGTATCATGCACTTTCCTAAGGAGCAGGTGGAAAAAGCGCAAGGCCTGGTCCTATTGGGAAAGCTTGTCAGAGGGAGCATCACAGCAACTGGACGCTGCACTGAAGCCAAGGGATCGCCTCATCAAGAAGCACTCCAGGTGCTTGATGTCAAACGATCTTACAATACCGAAGATGCTGTGGAAAATGTGCGACTAGTGTGTGGGAAAATGGGTGAAGCACTTGTGGATCACAGGTCTCAGATCGCGTTTGAAGCACCAAAACATGGCATTGATAAGGATAGGCAGCATGTATATGCACACCTTGATTATGTTCTAATGTGCAAACAGTGCGACTTTAAAGTCCACAAATTTGTGGACGAGGACAGGTTTCAAACGGAGTGGGAGTCACTCAGGAGGCGGCATGAGGGCTGGATGAAAGACCTTAATTTCATTGTTGACAGCGATCTCGTCGTGGGGAGGCGGAAAGTTGTGGGGGTTTCAGCCAGGTGCACGAAGGCCAGTGGAGGCGCACGAGTGCTGCAGTCAAGAAAATGATACCCACGATTGTACTGAAGAATCATGTCAGAATTTTCAAGGAGGCATCGATGCTTGCTTTGCAGAAACATCCTCGCATCGTTCTATATTATGGCATAACCAAATCTGGGTGGATAGTGACGGAGCCGCCTGATGGTGGCTCCAGTGCTCTGTGGAATGACAGAACGTTGATGTGGCCCACAATACTCGACATTCTGGGGTAGGCAGCGTCTGAGCTGGAGTATGTGCATCGCAGACGTCACCCCCTGGTTGATGGTGACGTCAAAGACACAAATTTCTGTACACAAAGCCGGGCATTGGAAAGCACGATGCCAAACTTGCGGACTTTGGGCTTACAACAGAAGTGCTAACTGGCACACAAACATGATTCGAGGGCCACAGCGACCCCTTTGTGGAAAAAAACAGAGATTGTCAATGCATGCTAGGCACTGTGTCTCGTCATCATCTCTTTTGCCCCGCAGTGCGGTGCGGAATGCCTTGTGAGCCACGCTGTGTCCTCCGCCCCTATTCGCCCACTAGCAAAAAAAGGAATGAATGACACGTTCTTCTAGCACATATGTATGCATTTCATCAGTGTTCGGAATGCTAAAAGCACAATAATAACGCAAGCTCATAAACTTTGCACATGCTTGAACACGTGTTATTTGGCCCTTTTCTTCCTAGTGTCTGCTGCTTTGGAGAAATGTCTTGTATCCTGAATATGCAGGGCGCAGGCCAAATGCCAGCCATATCATCTATGTGGACTGGCCTTGTCGTGCAACATTCGTCCAAGCATTCGTAAACCTACCCAGGCTTGGTTCTTACGCCATAAAAATTGATGGTATTTACCTTTTCACGCGTAAAAATGCGCAAAAATACGTAAATACAACGTAAAAACTGCCTGATGTACATAACGACAGTATATACACACTTCGGGAGTCCGGAGAGTGGCATCCAGACGCCCTGGAATGGGCAGAAAACGATTTTTTTTTCAACGCCATCATCGCCCTTGACAAAGGTGGTGAGGTGGACACTGTGTTGCAGGTGCTGGAGATGGCGGAGTACTGATCATTGTATGCAGCTTTCATCGTGTAGCCTGGGTGCCCTAGGGAGCCGCAAAAACCTAAAAATAGCCGCAAAAATAGACCCTTTTGCAAATTTGCTTTTTTACGTGTAAAAGATAAAAGTAAAAACGTGAAAGCAAACGCAAAAACCAAGCCTGAAGTTACCTAATACCTCTGTTTGAACAGATGTGTCCGATCTTCAATTGCCGCTACAGTAGGGTTGCCTCTTTAAGGCCGCTTTGTGCCAACCTCATTCAGCGGCCTTATTGGCCATTGACCTTATTGAGTTCCGTAGCCCATTTAAGGTTGTAAATGCCATTTACGGCGCATTTGACATCATGTAGTGCATGTACTGATTTTTAAGGGTATTATGTTATCAAAGTATTGTTAGTTCTTTATGTGTTGCCCAATAAGAAGCGTTATACTTTATTTGGTGGCTTTGATTCCCAATAAGCAATCGTCCAATCGAGGGAGGGCTGACAACTGGGTGACCGGTGCAAAGGGGCTGCAAACGCCCCTGCGCCCGCGCTAACGCAGTGCTCAAGGCCCGAGTGCCCGGTGTGCGAGGTACCCAAGCGTCCCTGTGCTGCGAACGCCCCGCACGGCACAAAGTCTTGCTACCCAGGGTCAGAAACGGCCCGCAAGCTTGAGCATTTGCATCCCGACATGAATAGGTGGTTTGTTGTAGGCGCTGCTGAATAAAGCAAATGGCATCACTGGCACACCACCAAGGTGGCAAAAACACAAGAAACAAACAGAAAACTCAAGGTGGAAGCAGATCACTAGGCACAAATATAAATACAAGGTGGTACCAACACAAACCACAAAGATAAATTCAACATCACAGCAACATAAAGTGGCAGCAGCCACCAGGCACAAAATAATACTCAAGGTGGCAGCAAACAACTAATATAAAACACAAGGCACAAAGAGCAAGTGCGTGTGTGCAGGCAGAAAGAATCACCTTGGGGTATTGGGCTGGCATCATGGCCTTTGCCGTTGCTGCGGTCCTGCCCTTTCGCACCAGCCATTCCTCGATCTTGGGTCTCTTTTGCCCCACCCGCTAAATAGTTCTTTCCCCGCAATTGAACTTGGCCAAGGCAGAGCGGCCAACTTTCGCCTTCAAAGAATCCAAAATGCCAATCTTCTGCTCTATGGTCAACCTCGTGCGTTTGCTGCCCCCTTGAGCGCCCGCTCGTTCCACTGGTAGTCGCTTGAACTTGTCTTTGTCCATGTAAGAGCCATTGTTTGGCAATCTCCAAATCACTCTCAAAACAAAATCTGACCTTGGCCAACGTCCATAGCATCGAACGGTGGCAGCAACTCGACCATACTCTGTCCCTTGTCGACAATGGATCGAGGTGGCCCAATAACCCGATCGTAGCAAAGGCTCCACACACGATCCATTTCTGAATCGCCATCGAGATTGACTTCTCCACAGATCCCATGGGGTTACCGATCATACCCAGAGCACTTGAGTATAGTGTAGTGAGGCGGTTGGGGAGTGTCGTGGGGCAGTCTGCACTTCTTGCCTTCGAGGCAATGCATGGTGGCGCTCCCCGCACGCTCAAACTGCCTGCGGCCACGTCTTTCTAGTACTTTATATCGCGCCATCAGATATGGCCAATTTCGGCCGGCCTTATTGGCCGCTTGGCCTTATTCAAGGGGGCCTTAAAGTGGTCACCCCACTGTATATGCAAGATCAGCTCATTTTAGTCAGCGCGTCAGCATATTCGGACTGCTTAGTAGATTTTGGGTTGAGATGGATCTTGATTGTGTTAGTCGTAAATATAAAACATGGCATTCACGGCCTTGTAGACAACGCACCTGTCCGGTTCCACGCGGGTCCTCAATTTCATGCATTGTTGCTTTGACCTTATTCCCATATGCCCCAACCCGGTTTCCCAGAATTCATGGAGAACCTTGCTGTTGGGAACAAATAGGGACTGCTGCAACATATCCAGAGTTTCGAAATCTTTACTACCCTTGTTTCGTGCACTATTTTCAGTGCACTGAACCACGTTTCTTATATTCTGGTTTTCGACATGCGGCCGGTGTCGCCTCAATTTAAGCCCTCTCTTCGCTGTGTATGGCACTTCATACCTTGGAAAGTCTGCTAGGTAAATGTCCTTACATAGATCGAGGCAGACCTTAGCTTCTGGCTGCAAATGTCATGCAGCTCTTGCTGACACCCAAAATGCTGTACTGAACTCTGATATCTCTATCATTGATTCTGTTTGGAATCAAGCCGCATCCTTAGTGCACACGAAACCAACAAATCAGACCGCTATCGTAGTGGTTGCTAATGTCGATCCACCTCTTCTGAGGCGCAGTGCAAGCTCACCATGCCCGGCCCCAGGTCCTGGCAAAATGCAAAACAGCGTTTCCGCTGCTCTTTATATATCGCAAGAACGGCAGCACCGATTGCCACATCAGAGGGCTCCTTGAATAGCTCTTTTTATGGGGTATCGAAGTTGTTTTGGTCAATTTTTCTGACTCGCGCATTTTTAATTATGCATATATGAACACGCTCGTGCAAATTTGAGATTGGAAAAGACGTTTGGAAGAGATATATTACTAGCCGCTTCCGATCATGAATTGGCAATGCTGAACCCTGAAGAATGTGCACCAATCTTGCGATTGAGTTTCCGCTGATTTTCATTTGTCACTGGCGAAGAGGACCATTCCATGAACAGATTAGCTTCAGTGCAGCAACACACGATATTAGCTCCGTACTTTATAATTTTTAAAATTGTGTTTTGGAAATTTTCAACGTCAACTCCCTGAGCGAATCAGGTATTCAATACGGTTTATCCATGTGCACTATCTGGACGCTTCAATGAAGAAATCCATGCCCACACGACTCTTCAAACTAGCGTAGCAGACGTGCATGTAGTCTATTTGCGTAGAGCCTTACTGTTTGCGGAGCGCAGTCTACAATGTAAACTTTGCCTGCAACTCAAGACAACAAGTCTGATCGTAGTACCATATACCTCCTGCATTTGGGCGCCGCCTGGACTCCTGCCCTGCGCGCATTGGGCGGGAGGACGGCAACTATCAGGTCCTCGACAGATGGCCGAATGATTTAGGCATTGAGCTCATAGCCTTCCCTGAGCTCTGTCGCTCAGTACAAAAACTGAGACATGCCTTCCTGGACAAAGCCTGCAAACTCTTCTGTGGGAAAGTCACCTTCCGCAAGTGGCTTCTTCATATCCACTCTTGCAAAATTTCATTCAGTTATATACGCAATGCCATACCCCCCTTTCCTACAGGAAGGACGGCCACCTGGCCCTTCAGACATGCCACAGCACACGCCGTTGGAGCCCCGTCCTGGGCTATAGCCTAGCTGCTAGCTAGCTGCATAGCTTGGTCGGTCGACACAATGGCACCAACAGAGAGTTCAAGGGCGGGAAGGAGGGAGGTATTGCATGCACCCATGGAGTGAGGCCGACCTGCAGCACGGAAAGCTGGCTTCCGATCGCACAATTTCAGCTGCCGCAGCCCGCATTGCATCCCTGCATGCGAGTGCATCACCAGCACATTGTGCAGTTCCCGACTTCCGTGAGGGCTTGCTCCCAGGAGTGTAGGCGGACTTGGACGTTCGTGCTGCTGCATGTCCACAACTGCCAGACGCCCGGCCGACTGGCGCCCCACTGCAGGGAGCCGAAGGTCCAGATGCATAGGGGCAGCCGCGAGGATAGATTAAACAACACCATCTGTGCATAAGTCACTGCGGCTACATCCCTGGGGCCCTCATCTGTGAAGCCGAGGATGCGGTCTGTCGGCAAGAACGGTCCAATAACAATTGGCAGCACTGGCTATACTGACGGCCTTTTTTGAATGCATGTTTGCTGCCAAATGTCGTTTGGTGCGCCCGCTGCACCGAACCCTGCACCGCAGTGCCGCAGTACATAGTAGTATGCCTTTGTTTTTACTCGTTTCTTGCGGACACGAGCGTTGAAGCACTGGCAAGGAATGTTTGCAAGTTACATTGTCTCTTTCACAAGCCTTTGGAAAAGGCAATACTGCCTGCCAGAAAAGACAGCAGCCTCAAGGCCCTTCTCGTTCTCTGCAGCGCAAAGATCCAGATCTGATACCTGATGCATTGTGCAATGAGTTGGATTGAATTTGACACAGTTATTAGGTACGTCAACGGGATCACAGGCAAGGCAATGTAAATGCCTGCATTTATGCGGTTTTAACTGGAAGCCCACAAATACGCCGTGAAAACGCATAAACAAGTTGCATCAACACACGTTGCATGAGGTCAAACTTTCAGCTTGTCACCTACTCGAGCACCCCTAACACAGCATCCAACTGAACCCGGCAAGGGGAGAAAAGTCGTTGAAGAAAGAGTTGTTTTCCATTCGCTTCAGGGCATCGTGCTGCCATTGCCAAGACTCCCCCATGTTCTTCTCTTGCTACTATTCACAACTAGGCCGCAATTGCACCAGGTAGTCTACAAGGCCTTGACGTTCGGATAGTGCTGGGCCATTTGCCCAGTCAGCAACGCAAAGCTGGCCCAAGCTAGCCTGGTTAGCCAGGCTAGCCCAATGTGGGGCTGCGTACAGTGTTGTTTACAGCCCTACATTGACGTACGTAAGTCCGGATGGTCGGCAGTGGAAGTTGACCGACCAAGGGACGGACGGGGGCTGTGTGCTCAGCCTGTGGATTCCGGGTGTGGACCGGTCCTCGCCCCTGCCCAGGCCATCGCCCCCTTCCGGGTCGCGTGCGGGTGTGCCATTGTGGATACAACTTAGGAGCAAGCGCTTGGCCTTAGATGCCGCGGTAGATGGGGCCCAACCGTATCGCTAGCAGGAATGATTCGTAATAGGGCCAGTGTGAACATATTTGTTATGCCGGTGCCCTTGATGAGGCAGCACAGTAGCCGGCTCCTTCGCAGATACCCGGCAGGGGTTTGCGTGGGTGAGACAGGCCCTCGCGGCCTATGACCGTCGCGGTCCGTCAACCGTCAGTCATTACAAAAGGTGTCCAGCCCTTTATATGCCCATTCCAAATCCCGACAGTTTGTCAGAGCATACAGGTTGCTTGGCAGCGTGTTCACTCATATGTCTTGACTGACACTTCACCCACATCATACTGGCAGCCCCCACTGGGATGAAACCCCGAGAAGTCACCCTGAACTCACTAACCCGTCTCCCCTCTACGTTCTGTCCCCTTGTGCCCACACCTATACTTCTAGGCCGGCTTACCTGGACCCGTCCGCCCGCCGACGTTCTTGAGGTCCCTACCCACTAACTCCCTCGCGCCCACGTTCTCCCACGCGGCTACCCGTTCCATACCTACGCCCCCGATCCGCTTCTCACCACACCCACGCCTTACTGCCCTCATCACCCACGTGCTTACCCTGACCAGTCAACCATCCCGCTGAACAGTACCCCCCCCTTGAAGTCATGAGCCTCCCGGCTCAGGGAATCTCACTCCAGGAAGTCGTCCAGTGTGCGGTTGCGCTCAAAAAGTGTGGGCCTGCGCACGCGGAAATCAGGTGTATCCGGAGGGCCAAACGCCAAGGCCCAGACGCCCGGGCGCGCGTAAATGTAGATGCCTCCTGCCTGTCCCCTGGTGACCCACCTTCCGCCTATCCACCGAGCGTGCGATCGTTTAGTCACTTCCCGTATGTGTGCCGCTCTCTCGTCGTCATCTATAGGTGTTTCTAGGGTACCGAACTCCGTCCACCCAGCGCTCCACCATGCGTCATCCTCGGCCTTATCGCTGATGGCCTTGTCCATGTCTTTTGACCACCATGCGGATTGGCATATGCGTTCCGCGGTTATGTCCCCCTGGTGCGAACCCACACGAGGAACCTCCTGTTCCCGCGTCTCCGCCCCGGGTCGCACCTCAACCTCCCACGCATTCCTTGCCGTTGTGTTCTCTTGTCCTACATGGGAAACCCAAGCCGCGACATCATCTTGGGATCCCCGCGAAAGGCGGTCCTCCACTCCGTCAAGCCGCATGCGCATCGAATTCACCTCACACCAAAGCGCGCGGAGGTCGCGCATCATCCGCGTCATCACGTCCTCTCTCTCCAGCGTCGAGTACGCCGTTGAAGGTGTCGCCGACCCTCTGAGCCGTGCCTCTCGCGTCCCCATCCGGCCCGTGCTTCTTGACGGCGTCCTGATCGGCGCGGCCACCTGCGCCGGTTGCGACTGGAATTCCCAGGCCTCGACATCCTCTTCCTCCTTGACCGCTAGCCGCCGCGCGTAAAGCGGCCGGGTCGCCATCGCCTCACGTCGCCAACGCGGCCGCGCCCTGCGATCCGCGGCCGCCGCGCGTGCGGTAAGGCTTGACCTGGTGGCAGGCGAATAGCCGTTCGCGATGCGCCACCCGTACTTTGACAGCTCCCAAGCGGCCAGTCCACGTCACCTCAAAAGGGCCGATCCATCTTGCCCCGAGTTTGTTGGGTCATACTTCCCGGCACACCAGCACGCGGTCGCCAACGCACATGTGGCTGGCTCTTCGCCCGGGGGTTCCTCCGAGCTGCGTTCCTCCGGGCTGCGGCAACCCGTCGGATCTCCGCCAGCCTGGCCGCATGCTCCCGCTCCTTCGCTGAGGCCGACACATCATCCAGATGCTCGTCCTCCAGGAGCTGACACTGTTCACGCACCACCAATTCCAGGGGTCCCCGCGGTAGTACTCCCGTCAACATCGTTAGTGGGCTCTCGGGATGCTCACGTATAACCCGTGCGTTGGCAGCAAAAACCGCGGCCGCCAGCGTGTCATCCCACTCTTGCCCAGGACCCATCTTACGCAACCGTACCAGAAGCTTGCGATTCACGCGCTCGACTCTCCCGTGGCTCTGAAGATAATATGGTGATGACCAAGACATCTTAACGTTCCAGTGACGGCACAAGTCCCGGAACGCTCCAAGGAAATGCGTTCCGTTGTCCGTCTGCACCTTTGCCGGCAACCCGTACCGGAAGGCTACCTCGGTGGTGAAAAAGTGTGCTAAATGTGCCGCGGTCACCGCAGGGTATGCCTTGGCCACGATAAATCCCGTAAACCCATCAATCACCATGATCACGCATGAATTCCCTTTGCTCGTCTGCGGCATTCCAAGGATCCAATCTACCTACACCCATTCCCATGGTTGCGTGGCGATGACACGGCCCACCGCCTGCGCCGGTCTCTTAGGAGCGTGTCGCTGGCAAATCTCGCATTCAGCGACCCATTTCTCGACATCCGCGCGCATGTTAGGCCACCAGAACTGCTGGGCTAGTCTTCGCAAGGTAGTATCGCCGCTATAATGGCCCCCTAACACCGAGTCATGCCCTTGCAGCAGCGCGTTAGGTACCTCCGACTCCAGTAGGCACAAAACTTGTCCTTGAACTGGCAGCTGCTTAATCAGCCGCCCCCCGACGATGCGGTATTCCAACGGCTGCGAGTTGGCCAGAGTCCATTCGATGATTTTGCGGTACCAGGGGCTCTCAAAGAATCGCCGAAGCTCTGCGAAGATTTCCAAGTCTCTTGCGGCAAAACACAAATCATCTCCCGCCTCTTTTGGAACTTGGATCGACTTGGGAAGCATGCGAGACAACCCGTCTGCATTCGCGTGGCGCCGCCCTTCCCTTGCAACGAATTCCAAGTCAAATTCCCCCAAAATCGCTTGCCACTGTGCAATCCTCCCCGTGTGCCCGTCTTTGCGAATTAGTCCAATTAGCGGGCGGTGGTCGGCTCTGACAAGGCACCGGACCCCCAACACATAGGGCCGGTATTTTACTACGCCTACCACTAGCACCAAACACTCACGCTCTGTGGTCGAGTAATTTCGCTTGGGCCCTATCAGAACTCGGGAGTGATATGCGACCGGCCGCTCCACACCATCTCTAACCTGCGAGAGCAAGTATCCAACGGCCACCGCGCTAGCATCGCAGTCCAAAACGAACGGTAGGGTGAAGTCCGGTTTTGCCAAGACAGGCGCCCTGCACAATTCGTCACGCAATCGGTCGAAAGCGTCCTGCTGCTCCTTCCCCCAGTCAGTACTTCCCACTTGACTGCGCGCACCCATGGCCGCCACCAACTGGCTCAATGGTCTGGCAATTTCGCCGAATCCCTTCAAGAATCGTCGGTAGTACCCTGCAAGTCCCAAAAACGACTGGAGCTGCTGGCGAGTCTTGGGAATCGCGAATTCGCGCACCGCCATCACCTTGTTGCTGACCGTTCCCAAGCCGTCCTCAGACAACATATGCCCCAGAAATTCCAATTGTTCAAACCCCACGAAGGTCTTACTGGGCTTCAACTTCAGCTTATATTCCCGAGTTCGCTCTAAAAACCGTCGGAAGTCAGCCGCGATGCCTTCTTCCCCTTCATGCGCTATTCCCGCGTCGTCAACGAAAGACCGCACCCGCTCCAAGGGTCCATACACGGCATCCACCACCCGCGAATATTGAGGCGGGCCATTACAAACACCGAATGGCAGGACGTTCCACACAAACACTCCCAATGGGGTCAAAAAGGCCGTTAGCAGGCGAGAGCTGTCTTTCATCTCCATGGCATAGTAGCCGCTGAAACCATCAACGCTCGAGTACAATGGCAAGCCAGCCAACTCCTCCAGGATTTCGTCCACGCGTGGCAAGGGAAATGCGTCGGGTAATGTGGCCCGATTCAAGGCCACGAAGGTGCAACACAATCACAAGTCCCCATTCTTCTTCGGGGGTAGCGTAACGCCCGAAAGCCATTCCACTTCCCCGTCCCATTTTTCGATAAATCCGGCATCCAATAAGGCATCGAGCTGCTCGCGGAGAAATGCCAGCTCCTTGGGAGCAAATCGATGCTGATGCCCACATCACACCGGGCGGCTCCCTTCCCTCAGATTAATGGCGAACTTCATGTACGGCGTTTGTTCTAGATCAGCGTACGACAGCACGAAGCAATCCTTGAATTCGACCAACACGGTCTTAATTTCCGTTATGACCGCTGTGCTGAGCGAGGGTCCAAAATGGATCTCTTCTAGCCACGCATTATCCACGTCATCTTGAATGCGCGGTAACCCAGCCAACCGCGCAGGCATCACCCCATCGTCTCCTTCATGCGCGGTGGAGCTCATTCCCAACTGCGCTAGGAGCCCGTCCAGCTCCTCTACTGCATCATCCGGACCCGAATCACAGCCATACTCGCAACTTACGTCCGACTCACTATCGCTATTGGTGTCCATCGCGACTACTTCCAGTTGCCTTCCCCGTTGGCGGACTTGCACTCCCCCCCCAGCAAGCATGTAAATCTGCGAATTGAATTGGGCCCCCGTATTGGTCAGCGCGAGCCAGTCCTGCCCCAACAACACATCGTATGAGCCATTTGCATCCACGCATCGAGCGGGTACTGAGGCCGAGACGCCTTGAATCTCCATGGTGGCGTCCTCTGCCAAGCGGTATACCGGAGCCGTTTGACCGTTCGTCAGCTCAATCCCGGGAAGCTTCCCCGCGATGCGCAACCGCAGCCGATCCGCGCAAGTCTTATCAATGAGTGAGTGGGATGACCCTGGATCCAATATCACCCTGCGCACGTGCAACCCGTTCACCGTACACTGCGCATGGATCCCCGTTCCGGCAACACGTGCAACCGGCGGTGCCTCATTACCCCGGCCTGCCGATCCCCCAACAGCGCGGGGTTTTCGCGTCGCTCCCAGTAACTCCCTCACCGCCAAGACCAGTTGGGTATATACCTCCCTTTTAGATAGGCCCTTCATCATGCCGATTGGGATGACGCAGGTCTTCGCCACGTAATCCTTCCATTCCAGCAGCAGGACGGGGCGAGAGCGGGGTTTCCGAGGGCCTTCCCCCTTCCGGCGCTTACGATCACCCGCCATGCGTGCGGCGGATCGCTCGTCCTCACTCCAGTCATCGTCCCCCTGATCATCGGCCCCCTCCACGGTCCAGTCGTCCATTTCGCCACCGACGCCTCCCACACACGCACCCGTCAGTATCGCTTGGGCCAATCGTCCCACGCGGACACCATTCTGCTCGTTAGATCGGTGCGGTGCATCACGTGCGGGCCCAGCGCGATTTCCCCCCAGTCAGACGAGGCTGCTCGGGAGCCGCGCGACCAGGCGCATGTTCCCCCGGATTCGGTCGGCCCCTCCCTCCTTGTTCCAAAACAGGCTCAGTACACTGCCATTGCACATGGCCCAACTTCCCGCATCGCCAGCACTCAACCGCCCCTCGCATGGGTCCCCGCTCATGTGCCTCTCGAGGCCCCATCAGCCCAGGTGGTCGCGGTGGCCCAGAGGAAGGTCCCCCGGCCGGTCGAGGCTCCCGCTACCTAAACCGCGGTCGAGCTCCACTCCCTTCCCCATGATTACCCCCATCCGGTCGCGTACCTCCCTGCGCACGCGCTCGCAACGCCCATTCCCCCAAAGCGTCGAGAAGCTCAGCCCCCATGTCCGGTCGCTCATCCATTGACCGGCAAGTGTCTTCCGCATCCATATTCCGCGACGCGCATTCCTTCCTCGTGGCAATGTCAGCTGCGCTTTCGAGGTCAACATAACCCAGGAACTTTACTGCCTCTCGCAAGGGATCCCGCAACCCATCGACCCAGGAACGATACCATGCCGCCTCGGTGGCTTCGTCCAATTTAGCCAATAGTTCGCGGAAGCGACTCAGATATTCCTTGACCGACTCGCCGTCCTTCTGCGCGAGCGTTCTCAACGATGCGTTGACCCGGTCCTCTATATCCTCTTCCAGAAATCGGATTCGGAACGCCTCCTTCACTTCTTGGCAAGTTCGGTTCTCATTGAACAGCCACCTGGATCGCGCGCGCACCCATTGCATCGCTTCACCCGAAGTGCTCACGGTCAGCAAGGCAATTCGCTGCGCATCGTTCGCGACCCCTCCCGCGACACAGATGCCTTCAAAGTGCAACAACCAGCCCTCCACGTCCTCTTGCGATCCATCCCCCGCAAAGAAACGCGGCCGCAGTCGCATCTTTTCTCAGCAATCACCACACTCCCGATCGATAGCGCTCCCGCCACCAATCGCTTCCTCGGCAGCCTCCCGCTGCCGTTTGACGCTCCACGCCCCTCCCCGCCGTCCTCGCGAAGGTCCCGGCGTCGGAACCACTGTTATGCCGGTGCCCTTGATGAGGCAGCACAGCAGCCGGCTCCTTCGCAGATGCCCGGCAGGGGTTCGCGTGGGTGAGACAGGCCCTCGCGGCCTATGACCGTCGCGGTCCGTCAACCGTCAGTCATTACAAAAGGTGTCCAGCCCTTTATATGCCCGTTCCAAATCCTGACAGTTTGTTAGAGCGTACAGGTTGCTTGACAGCGTGTTCACTCGTATGTCTTGACTGACACTTCACCCACATCATACTGGCAGCCCCCGCTGGGATGAAACCCCGAGAAGTCACCCTGAACTCACTAACCTGTCTCCCCTCTACGTTATGTCCCCTTGCGCCCACACCTATACCTCTAGGCCGGCCTACCTGGACCCGTCCGCCCGCCGACGTTCCTGAGGTCCCTACCCACTAACTCCCTCGCGCCCACGTTCTCCCACGCGGCTACCCGTTCCATACCTACGCCCCCGATCCGCTTCTCACCACACCCACGCCTTACTGCCCTCATCACCCACGTGCTTACCCTGACCAGTCAACCATCCCGCTGAACATATTTTAGGGAGTGGCATGGTGCCGAGGGGGCCGGTTGCAGAAGCCAGAAGTTGCTGTGAAGGTAAATCGGGACATCAGCACCAGCCAGCCCCTGCCACAGCCCCCCCGAACTCCCCTGGCCGTCCTTCCCCCTCGCGCCTTCAGGCCGGGGCTTTGTAGCTCAGCGCCTGCTGCCGCAACGGGCACCCCACGATGAGCGCCCCTGGCCAGGCGCTGGCGGACGCGCCTGGAGGCCCGCAGCATCCGCCACAGACGCCCCCCCTGGAGCCCGACCCGGATGCGTCTATGCGGGCACATGTCAGCCAGGAGATCCTGCTCCTGTTCCAGCGCAAAAAGCCGAACGTGATAGAGGAGTGGGGCGACAAGCTGCCGGAGTTCATCCGCAGGCTGGGGGGCTGCAAAGCAGGCTCCCAAAAATGCAAAAGCAAAAATGCCAAAAGGCTTACAAACAATGGGCACAACAAGCATATTAAAAACTTCAAGAAAAAGAAATACAGCTCAAATCCAGGAGGAGGATCGTTCGTGGGTTGTGAGGGCGTTGATGACGTGCTGAGACGGTTCGGATCTTGATGGGACGATCGCCGGAGGTGGTGAAGAAGAAACTGACGGAGCACCAGAAGTGGCTGTTTTTCCTGCGCCACACGGCCAAGTGCAGCCAGCCTGAGACGACGTGCCCCTACCGGGCGCACTGCCTGAGGGGCCGCGAGCTGTGGTCGCACCTGTTCCAGTGCAAGGACGAGGGCTGCCAGTTTTGGAACTGCCACTACTCCAAGCTGCTGCTCAGACACTACTGCAAGTGCACGAACGAACGGTGCGTGCTGTGCGGGCCGGTGAAGGAGAAGGTCAACCAGGTGCGTGAGCAGCAGCAGTGGGATGCCTCGATGGAATCCCTCTGCTCCCGGTTTGGGTCCCGCTGGTGAGGTTGAGAGGAAGAGGAGGACTTGCAAGAAAGGCGCAGCGGCAACAGTTGACGGTGCGGCAGCTGCAGCGAGTGTCCGATTCCCCGCTCAAAGCCTGCTCTTTGAGCAACATCGGGGAGTGTTTGTTTACTTGCGTAGGAGAAGCCCACGCCTTTTGCTTGTGGCGCAGTGGCGTGGACTCGTCGGAGGACGCGCTCCGTTGTGGAAGTTGGCGTTGGCCGCTACGGGGCTTGTTTCTGCAGGCTGCCAAACACTGTGAGGGTGAATCGGTGTTGGGTATCAGCCTGTCCCGCTCACTATGACCGTCCTCGTCCATTGCAACCGTCATGTTGAGGCCGTCGCTAGGATAGCGCCCGGCTACCGAATGGGCACGACGAGGGAAGGATTGCCAGTACACGGGGCGTGGACGGTGATCATTGGCCCGGGGGCTGCGGTATGGCACGGCTTGGGGGACTGTACGCGAAGGGAACGAGGAATTACGCACTTGATGCTGCAATGCTTGTCATTCACTTCTAGCGTTGTGTTTGCAATGTGTTATGCGTGCAGCCACCGGGCTGTGTTACTAAAACCTCCAGTTTCAATTCGTGCAGCCACCTGCCAAGTCTGAATTGAATTTGCCACGAAAGCATTAACAATCCGGGTTTCTCTCGTTGCTGCAAATCTACAACGATGCCGGCAGGATAATGCTTTGAAAATTTCCAATTTTCGTGCTTCCTTGCACGGAAACATGTTTCAACTATCAAAATAGGTCTCGTTAATCCACCGCACTGTGCAGCGGACTGCGGCAGCGAAAACGATTTTGATGGCTATGTGATGATGGTACACGAAGCGTCGTTCTTCCTGCAACAAGGCACTAGCAGCTTCGAATAGGAGCCCATTCGACACAAACACTGAATTATTCTACGCAAAAAGGTCCAGGCAGCGCTAGAACCGTTTGATGCATGACGCACGCCATGTAACGCGTTACATTTACCTGTGCACATTGAACTAAAAATGCGTAGATACGACCGCTGCTGACGCTCGTATTCCTTTGAGTAAATGCGCGGCGAAATTGCTCACAAGTATCCGTGCAAACAAATTCCGTCCGCGTCAAAAATCGTTGATGTTGCACGACGCATACGCATCGAGCACATGCATGTGCCGAGATCTCAATTTGTAGCCGTCAAATGTCTGATAGTGTCTCATACCAGTTCTGATCCCTACCACCGATCGTCGACCTGCTCATGTGTCAGCAATCGCCACGATTCCGATGAGCTCTTTCCCACTCAGCGCTAGGAAAAAAAGTGCCAAATAGCACTTTTCCGAACACACATAAAACACATTTCATCAAAGTTCTACACGCTAAGAACACAAAAATAACACAAACCCGTAAACTTTGTACACGTTTGAACACGTGTTATTTTGCCCTTTTTTCCTAGTGCAGTTAAAACGATTCCATGCCGCCGAGTGACGTCCTTCGACATGGGCTGCCGATTGCGAGGTCGGGCTGTACTGCCGTGCCAAACTGCATTTCGATGATCGGCCGGGCTGTCTGTCTGGGGGGAATATATTTAGAGGATTCGACGACTCCGAGCAGTCGGGCCAGATGGAAAGTACGAGTGCGGCTGAAAACAGCATTGCGGTAAAATATGTGTATTCAGCGACGATCTGTTATCCTTCGTGCATCCTTTGTGCACTTGTGTACGTTTTTGCACGTCACCACCCCAATCCACAGCCATCTTCGTTCCTGCCCTTTGCTTTTCCGTACACACTGCACTGCCAGGATCTAATGTCGCCCTTTGTTGGGAGGATGAATTTACACCAAACACGTTCTACTTCTCCTGAAATCTGGGCGAGAGCATTGTCAACAGGTGTACCAAATGCCCTCGAATTCTTTCTAATAAGCTGGTAAGTACAGAGACAGTGGCAGTATTTGAAACCCACTCGGATCGGGCGGACGATTCGGTGGTGTCTCCGACGCCCCCGAAAATGGTGGCCCAGGCGGGACACCTGCTCGCGGCCCCCATGGTACGATGAGTGTACAGCTACCAACGGCATCAAAAATCAATGGGGTGGCGTTCGTCGTGAAGGAAGAGGGACACTCAGGCGCTGGCAGCACAGTACGATAGAAAACATGGCGCCAGCGAGTGAACTGGACTGCCGACTCCAGTCACACGGAAGCCGTTTATGAAGGAATACACTTTGGGTTGTCATGAAGAGAGTTTCTCTTCATTACAAGAAACCGCCTTTGAAATTTGAAATCACCTGTAAAGGTGATTTGTTGGGTATCTGGACCTGATCTTGCTGAATGTGGCATTGCATTGGGCATTTTACTTCTTATCTTGGTGTGCTAGCAGATTGTCATATTCAAAAGGTGACGTGTAATTGTGGACAGAGGAAGCATATTGCAAGGCGTTTTACTTGCCTTCTATTTGCCGGTTTTCGCGTTCTTTGCATTGCTCACCGATAATCCCCAGTAGGCTGCCATGCCAAGCCCGGGAACCGGCCTTGGTGTCATCAGGCAGTCGTGAAGTAATCTTATTCTGGAAGCTGCGTTGGGGGCAAAAGTGGTTTAAGACTCGACGCTGCGTAGTATTGCCATGAGCTACGGCATTGAACCCGCTGGACACGTCGCAAGTGGAGAACTCAACACACGCGAATTTGCTCTTGAAGCAACGCTTCGCCCAACAGCTGGCAAACTAAGCTGCCCGGTGGCGTCCGAACTTCCTTAGAACCTAACGACCACAAAGCCAAGATTAGTATATGGGACCAGGATTGGCCGTGGATTGTGGACTGGACCAAAACCACGGCCGGTGGCCGCAGAGGTTGGAGTTCCGCCATCCGTTGCGCGGAAGGGGGTCGCCCGGCCTTTTCGGGAAGGTGACACCCCGATACTGTCCCTGGTAGGTCCGCCGATGGTAAGACGCTTTTCCACGCTTGGGAGCGCCTCTGTCCAGTCACGGAGGTCTCTCGGGCCCCCGAATTTTTGTGCTCTCCGCTGCTTTGTCCGAGCCGTCTTGGGATATCCCTGACGGTATCGAGTTGCGTGCGATCGAGGAAGCGCTGTGGCTGAAGTCTGCAGATGATCTGTGTGGGAGCGGGGCGACAACTGGCTGCGCGATTCCATTGATTGAGCACATCGCTCACTGGTCCCATGCGGTTTGCTCTTGGAAAGAAAGAACTCGAATCATCTGGTCAGCTATGAGTATGTGTTTGTTTGGCTATTTTCGTGCCGTTTAGATGTCCCAGTCAAAGTCTGGCTGCCAAGCTTGTGATTACTAATAGTCACTATTGCATTTGTCAGCATAGCGCTCCAACCACGACGCAGACTCAGAGTTCAGAAGCTCGAAAATGCAACCCCTTGGCCCTGAAAATCCTTTGCGCGACAGAGATGCAACGCAAATGCTTGTACCTCCTTAAGCATTATGGTTCAAGGCAGTGTTGTCTGCGGGGGAGATGCTGCTCCTCACGGCAGCTGATGGACAATTAGAGTGTTGGGATTGCAGTAATTGCCACAGAGGAGCATCGGCTGTCCGGTTCAAAAACGCACAAATAACTGCAATCCTGGCATGTGTGCTTTCCAGGTGTCACCATGCCCCTTCCCACCACGGCTTCCCAGCTGACAAGCCAGAGGTGCACAGCAGCTGCAGAAGTCCGGGGCTCAGGCCCCGATCGCGCCTGTGCACTATCAATCCCTCGGCAGGTCCGTCAGGGCAAAAATGCACCAACATCTACCAAATTGTTCATTGGCAATCATCCTGGGATCTGGGAGATGGGCAGAACAAACTGGAAAGCACCCATAACGGCTGCTGGATCGGGAGTGACAACAGCGGACAGGCCATACGAAGCCCTCAAAGGCAAGGAGGTGTATGTGGCTTCAGATCAGCGGCTTGTTGATGTGACCAGCCTGTGGGGTGGCGATGAGCGGTGCGTATTGGTCTTTGGCCGCAGCATGGGCTGACCTTTCTGCCAGGTACGTCAATTATGCTGTGCCCAGCACTGTTGTGTGCGATGAGTATCTCCATATTGTTGTGTTGCTCCAAACCTGTCAGTGCCTACCTCCAGTGGGTACTGGGGAATACAGTGTTTCCTAGCACATTTTCATCTGTACAATGGTCAGAGCATAGTGCAGATTGCATTTGTTCTGCCAGACAATGCCTGGTGGGCACAAAGCCAGTGAATGGTCATATTTTCGTGAACAGAGTTGATGCAGATTTGTGCATTTCTTGTGCAGACATTCTTTTGGGTGGGAGCCTTGATTAGCCATGCAAAAGTCACCGATCAATGGCAGAACGAAACTGCTGTGGGTCGAGCACATCGCTGGTGCACATCCTAGATTTGGGAGTACCGATGCTGTGCTTTCTTGTACATGGTCCAGACAATCAGCAAGCGTTTTTCTGGGTTCCCTTCTAATAAGCACCTGCAACAGTGTCAGTTGTTGTGTCAGCCAGCCTTGTGAATTTCTGACCAAGGTGATACCGGCAGCCTTCAAGGAAAATGTGCTGCTGGTCTTGTACTTCTGCAATGGAACCAGTGGTGCTTTTGCCTTCCTGGCGCTGTTGAGGAGCCCACCCTGCCCATGCACAAAATTGTTCTGTTTGATGTATTAACGAATCAATGAAGCGATGCTTGAGTTGACGTCGCTTCTCAAGATACATGAGCTACATTACTGCAATTCATCTTTTGACCACACAACGCTGAGCAAAGATCGTGCATGACTTGTAGTTTCAACTCTGCCTGACATACAAGGCGAAAATGAAAAGCAACTGCACCCCTGTGGTGTCTGCTGATAGATGCTATGAAAATGTATCTGCATGCACAGGAGCTGGCCAGGCAGCTCCGGCGAGATGTCATCCCTATTCTGCAGCCCGCTGGTGTCAAGCTCTTCTTGGTGTCCATCGGCCCTCCAGAGCGTGGCCTCGAGTTCTGCAAGGTCACCAATTTCCCTCCAGAACAGATGCTGGCCGACCCTGACAACATCCTATACGACGCAGTCGGTTTCTACAGGGGGGTGGGAGTCACGTTTTTCAACTACAACACGCCCCTTTCCATCCTTCGGCGGTTCCTCAAAAATGGGGCCGCAGACCTTGGGGAGGCCATGCAGTTGTGGAAGATTTGGATCCCACCAAAAATTGAGCAGTCGCTGCAGCAAGGCGGCTCACTGGTCTTCCAGGGCAGTGAGTGTGTCTTTGCAAACTATGAGGAGGCGACTGGCGCCCATGTGGACTTGGATGCCTTGGTGCGAGCCGCCCTGGGGACTAATCAGTCACCGTGAGGCGGTATGTAGACAGGACTGTGTTAGAGCGTGGGCTGGCTGTTCCGATTATGATGCGCAGCACTGGAACCTTGGTTTCTTGCATGACTGGTGCTGTGCTGATGCTGTGGAAGGGCTGGCCCTACTCATTTTGGATGTGCAGTTGTTGGTGGTCATTGGATGGTGTAACAACAGTTGGATATCATGCCACCAGCCCCTGCACAGGTGCTAACAGACTTGTTCAAGTATCAAAGCGCGAAATGGGGCCACAAGGGCCTGAAAAGAATGCCAAGGGAAGCATGGAGCGTGTCACCGCCCAAGGAGGCGCAGATGCACACATCCTGAAGTAGATGGGCTTGACCCGCTAGACTGCAATACTGGTGAAACAGTGATGAAGCAGTGCCAAGGCGCACCTAATTGCATACCCAAGGAGGCGGCAGGCACAGAAACGTAGCCTTTGTGGAGCTGTTCGTTGGTTGTGAAATGCGTTCCTGCAGACTGTGGCTGCATTTGCTTGCGATAACGCACATCCTTGTTTGCAATGAACGAGTGCAGGTGGTGACGGTTGTGAATCCTGCATTCCCCAAACAGCGACGCCGCCCACACAATTGGCTGCACATCGACTGATTGTGTGCTGCCCGTTTTGTCGTCAAGAAGGTGGGACACCAGGTTGGAGGGCGTCCCAATCGAATCCACCTGCAGAAAACCGATTCCTCAGCTCACCAACAAACAAGCCCGCGAGGTCGACGTAACCATTGGGGCTTTGCATCGCCATGCGCTCTCTTGCTAGGTGGCGCAAGGTCCAAATATCTTGTGATAGGACGGGGAAGGCACCTGGACACCGAAATGTGATGTGATATTTTGGAATCAAGAACAGCAGACAGCGAAGTCCCACCAAAACTGCGATGTTTCCTCCGCCCGTCCAACTTGCCCACCCCATTAAGAACCGCGTGGCACTGTTGTAACTAGAACTGATTGAGTATTGTTAACAGCTGGACACTGTTGCAACTAGATCTGACTGAGTATTATTCACAGCTGAACGCAGAAAGAGATGATGAGGCACCGGGAATTGCCTTAAGGACGTTGATGAACGGACTGGATATAAGGGACAGAACTCCTGTTGCCCCTTTGCCTCGGCTGTAAACAGTTGCTGTGGACTCGAGCGTACGATCCCCGTTCAGGGGTCGCCACCCCTCGACCTTGCGCGCCTTCGTCAACGCACGAAGAGATGATGAGGCCTTCGTCAGCACCCAATTTGTGCCGTATTGTTTCCGAAAATCGTAGTTGCCTTCTCACTGTTCCTGACCAGCAAACCATCCCCTCTCGCCCAGTGACACATCGCAGCCGCCCAGCCGGCGTCCTACCTGCTCACACCTCCGCGCTGCGGCGGTGGCGGTGTCCTCCCCGCCGCTGCCGCACCCCTCTTGCCGTCCTCCTCCCATCGCACCTCGAGGGCCATGCACCGCCGGTTCGCCAAGGCCACGCGCAGCGCTGAGGGCCAGCGGAGCCAGGCGCGTGAGTACAGGGACGTCAACGTGCACCGCCCCAAGGAGCACCACGACTACGACGACTACAGACTCGACTGGAGGTGGCCGGCGCAGCCGCATACCGAAAAGCGCACGGCAGCCATTTTCGCGGCATCTCTGCGGGCGAATGCCTCCTAGGCGGCATGGGGATGATGCAGGGAATCCTGGCGGGGGCTGGGGTGGCGTTTTGGTTTCTTTCTTCTTCTTTGTCTTTCGATGTTCGCGGCGGGGCCGCCGTGCTCGGGACGGTAGGACGCGGTGCGCCTGTGTGTGTATGTGTGTTGCGGGTACAGTGGGGATGGATGGGGCGGATGCGACGGTTTGAGTTTCCCGGGGCTCAGCGCCGCGCCGTCTGTTCCGCCAGGCCCGTGGATGGATACTTCGTGCGGCAGTGCATCGGGTCTGGGCGGTACAGCGAGGTGTACGAGGGCGCCAACGGCGCGAAGGAGCGCTGCGTCATCAAGATTCTGAAGCCGGTCAAGATGAAGAAGGTGGGTGGACGGCGCTGGCTTGGGTGCTCTTGATGTCGTCCAGGAGTGGCAGCATCAGAAGCGCTGCGCCTCCATGAACTGCTTGGGAGTCCTTAAATGTTCGCAGATTCGAGTGCCATGCCATGAACGGGTCCAGCAGAGTGCCGCTGATGGTTGGACCGGCGGACCTTCCTCGGCTGCGTCTTTCACAATGCAGCTGGGTTCTTCAGTGCGGTTTACAGTTTTGGGACGAGAAGTCGTCGAATAAGCATTTGGATGGAAGTGTGCCTGTAATCGCCTTTCATGTGCGATGGATGCGCACTCTATTTCCTAGACAAACATCAAAAAGTAGCTGCAGCCGTTCACGAGCAGTTTTTCTCCACTCTTGAAAGGCCGATACTATGGATCAAGACAGAAGCCAAGTTTGAGGGCAACAGAACCTTTCCCTGAAAGGCGCTGCTGAGCACAAACATTGCACAAGAGGGACAGAGGGCGCATAATTGTTTGTGCCAACCAACATGTGGGGTGTGCTCACAGATCAGGAGAGAAGTGAAGATACTGGAGACCCTCAAGGAAGGTCCCAACATCATCAAGCTGCTGGAGGTCATATGGGATGAGAACAACAAGACACCAAGCCTGGTCTTTGAGTTCTGTAACAACTATGACTACAGGTTCCTGTATCCCACGCTGGGACTGGAGGACATAAGGTACTACTTGTACCAGCTGCTGAAGGTACTTGTGCAAACATAAAAGCCATGCTTTTGTGTGCAGTAACACGAGTGACGAGCAGCTGGCTGTTTGCAAAACTTGTGGTGTTCTCAGCCAAAAGGAAATTTTATCATGCAGAGGGTGCCCCTTCGACAATGGTGAGCTGGTGTGCGGGGGTTTGGTGGGGTTGTGCGATGTTGAGGGCGGAGGGTGGTGGGGGGCTTGGGTCACGTTCACCTCCAAGCCAACTTGTTCTTCGAATCTCTGGCTTGATTGTGGCTTGGCCTACTGGAAGATTATGCAGTCATACACCACGATTGACAAAATTCACAATTGTAGCCTGCAGATGTTGTTGCATCCTAGCATGATGCTGTCGCTGAAGAGTTTCCAAATATTTCACTGCATCCTCTGTATGTGCCCAGTGTGAGGTCAGCTGGATTTGCTGTGGGTGCTTTTGCTCTGGCACTGATTGTTGTTGTACAGTGCATGATGAAACAGGAACCCACTCATGCATCTCCGTACTAGCATGTGAGCTGAGTCATCACAAACTAAGTATTTTGAGACATTGAGGCCCTTTGGAGTTACGGGCTATCTTGGGCGATGTAGCTGTGCTTCCCGCAACCCTAGCAATGCTTGTCCATGGACTCAGCAAGCCAGGTCAGCAGAAACTGTAGGGATTTCTCTTGGAAAAGTGAAAGCAAAGAAATGCACAAACAGCCCCATAGTCCAGGCTGCTGTGTTTTTGAATTGCAAATTTACAGAACAGGTCACGCATTGGATGATTTCCTCACTATGCATATAGCATATACATTCCCAGGAGAACTACATCGGGCAGAACTGCATTCGGGCAGCCTCTGTAGCAGAACTACATCAGCGCCATATTCTGCTCTGCATTGCTGTGGGAGCCATGGAGGACATGAATGAGATGCTTAGATTTTGGTGTCTGTTGGCAAGCAGGTAACCTTGAGATTTGAGTGCTGGCACTGTTGTGTCTAACTATGGGGCTTAACAGTTTGTATTCAGCACCTGGTGTCCAGGCTGACATGTGTGTGGTGGGCTGTGGTGTGCAGGCTCTTGACTACGCTCACTCACAGGGAGTGATGCACAGAGACATCAAGCCTCACAATGTACGCTACAATCCATGCCAACCTGCTTATGGAATGCTGCACGCTGTCTGTGAAATTGCGAATGTCCCAAAGAGCTTGTTCCATTTCCCTCCCACCCTTCCTGTTCGTGTGATTCCACAAGCTTTAAAGAAAGAATAGATGAGCTTCCCATTGTTGCATGATTTGCTTGTTGCACTCTTTGGCAAACGCTATTTGGCAGCGGCCTTTCAGATGAAAGCGAGCTATCGTGCTCTAATTCAATTACAAATTGCTCTGCGCCTGAGTTCTTTGGTCACCTCAAACATGCACCAGCACAGAATTATCCATGGGCATGAAGTGACGCCCATCTTCTGTTCAATCCCAACTATTAAATTGCCATTGTGCTGATGTCGTGCCTGGGCGTAGGGCTGCTCATCCGGAGTTTCTGTTTTAGATAGTGTTTGCCTGTGGTCCTTGATTGCGGCAAACCTTGACGGTGCTGGCACGTGGCTCACTCCAGTCACATTTGTGCTTACAAAGGAAATAGGGCACAATCGTTGTATGTTTGAAGGTTCTTTGCACGTGAAAAGCAATGGTGTTTGATGGGTGCCCTTCTGTTGACCAAATGTATCTGTGTTATCCTTGTTATGAAGGTATTGTGCAAGTTTCTGGACGCAAGAGGCAAGTTCGCAGAACATAGCAGCATTGACAGCAACAAAAACTTCGCTTCAGAGGGCCCTGTGCTGTTGTTTGTATTCCCACTTCACCACTCTCGAGCAGGGCTTCTTCTCTACCATGCCATGACCCAAGGCTGTTTGTTCTTTCAGATAGTGATCGACCACGACTTGCACAAGTTGCGCCTCATCGACTGGGGCCTCGCGGAATTCTACTTTCCAGGCAAAGAGTAGGTGTGCAGCCGCATGCCACCAGTTTTCCCCTAACCCATGCAAATGGAACTGGGAGGCATGAGCCTTGGGATACAGACCAATATGCCCTCACCCACAGTGGCCACTCTTGGCTCGCGCTCTGAACATCTACTACATTGTTTGATTTTCAATCATTCTATTGCATTGCAAGTACTTCAATGTGTGAATGGCTCCAGAGCTGCGTTCACTGCGTTGTGCAGGATGCCTTGTCATAGACGTTCTCTGCACCCTTGGTTGCCTGGCTGGCATTTCCCAATGCAGGCAGAACCGTTATCGGTTTTGTGCCTGTGTTGGAAAACCAGATCCAGAACGTTGCACTGCATTGCACTGAGAGATGTAGAACAGAAGAACGAGAATTAAAAGAAGCAACGGAACCCCTTGGTGCGATTCTCTCTGAATAGGAACAAACAGGGGTCTGTGGGGCTAGTTTTAGGCAGAAAAGCAGCCAAGTATGTGCCCCCTAGAAGGCAGTCAATGGCAAACCAGTTTTAGGCTGAGACAGTGGAAGCTATTGTTCGAATTGGCTCCGGCTGATGATGTCTTCAATCGCCATGTGGAACATTACTGCCACTGTTTCTTTGTCCACATCGGTGAGCGGCTTGTCAGTAGTTTAGGATCACAAGAACCCTCATTGTGCGCCTGACACCATCTATGTTGCATTGCGACAGGTACAATGTGCGAGTTGCCTCCCGGCACTACAAGGCTCCGGAACTGCTGGTGGATTTGACTGACTATGACTACTCGATGGACTTGTGGGGTGTGGGCTGCATGCTTGCAGGCAAGGGACCCAGCTGCTCCAGACCGTAGTTCAAGTGCACGTTGTCTGCGGAACGCTTGATCTGGCAAATGCTTGGACTCAACCTGATTGATTGTCAAAACTTCAATTCGACGGTTCAGATCCATTTCAACAATAATCTGCGTTGGCTGGCCTCGATTTCGCGTTGTGCCAGAGCGAAATCCTTCCCAGGATTGGTGCGTCGGGATTGGCAAACTGGGGGTTGTGTATACCTATTTGAATGCAAGGATATGTGTACGCGAAGCTGACCCCTCTACAGAATGTACATTGGGCGTACATCGTGGATACCTTGACAGTCGTGAAACTGGCATCATTTGTCACTCGAAATCGCTTTCTGTGGCTTTGCCTGATGGTAGCATTTGTAACTGGGGCCTGTGGCTGCAGGGATGGTGTTCAAGAAGGAGCCATTCTTCAACGGTGTGGACAATGCGGACCAGCTGCTGAAGATCACGAAGGTAGGCGTTCACCCTTGTGTGGCAGCAATCAGCAAGAGTATAAGATACCGCCATTCAATCTGTGGTGTACGCCTCCAAAGGCCCCCCTCCCCATTTTGACAGGGAACAGCGGCTCGCGTAACCCTTCAGTGCCTCTATTTCTAGTGCACAGCGCTGCCTACGGCTTAGCAGCACTGCAGCTTCAAGACGACCACTCCAACATTGACTTGCGGTGGTATTGGCTGCCCCACCGTCTTGGCACCCTGCGTACCACGATAAGGGGCCTCACTCTGGGACCCCATTTTGCTGGGGTCACCAAGACCTTGATATTTAAGAAACTTTAGGCCGAGTCCAGTGGGCTCAAAGTACTGCTATTTACTTTGCACTTTTTCTGTACACTACACAATGTCGAGGGCATTTCATAGCCGTACAGATAATGCCCTGACTCGAATTTCAAGAAAATTATAAGTTTCTGATACAAATGCGGCCTCCTAAACATAAGATGACATTCAATTCAGGTTAGAGGAAGTATTGGGGATGCGCCAGGAGGGCGGCATGACACTACCAACAGTTGATTCGCCATGCACTCAGAACAAGCACACCAGTGTGACTTGTGGTGGCAGATGACTTTGCAGCCCCCATGTATCAACTTGCACTGCTTTGGTTTTCTCGCATTCGGAATCATGCCAGCAACCACTGCTGGGGGAGTTCACATCTCTCATCTTCCAGCGGGGAAATTGCCCGCATCTTGCTTTTTCCAGATGGTGGCTGGTGCCCCTGAAGCTTCAACAAGACATACAAAACATATAGCAAGAATAGTTGTAAAAATATCTGTAAAAACATGATGATGATGAAGCTTCAACGACACACAACTATTGGAGAACATTCAGTACGTATTCATCCGTGTTGACACAAGGCTCCGTGCAACTCCTCCGTGTCAGGTGCTTGGAACCGAGGACCTGTACAAGTGCCTCGCAAAGTATGGCGTGGAGCTGGACCCCGCGCTGCGCAAGGCGCTGGGCAAGCGCAAGGGGCGCGGCTTCCTTAAGCAGGTGACCGACCACAACGAGCACTTGGCGGACGACGACGCCCTGGATTTGATGGCCAGGCTGCTGCGGTTCGACCACCAGGAGAGGATGACGAGCAGGGAGGCCATCGGGCACCCCTTCTTCGCGCCCATCCGGGCGTGGGAAGGCGGCTGAGGCGGTTCTCTGGGATGCAGATGGCAGTTTGGACGCCCTTCTGCTCATCCAGACTCTGGAAGGGCAGCTCGCCGAGGTTCCGAGTCAATTCTGCTGATCCAGTAGGAGAGTCCAATGTTGCGTTAGGCAGGTTCATAAACTAGTAGTGCCGTCTGGTGGGGTGGCACATGCACGCGTGGTCGTGAGCGGAGGGATCATTGGCACGATTTTGCGCCCTCGATGCTTACTCGAGTCCGTCGTGGGGGGCGAAGGGGCCTTGCGGAATTGGCACTTACGTTGTTTGGGTGGCTATGTCGCGCAGCGTGGCCTGTCATTATCCCCTTGGCGTGCCACTGGCTGGGCAGGCATGATGGGGCGTTTTCGCTGAATTGTTGCTGTTGAAGTTTTGAGCTGAGGATGAGGATGAACCGGATGTGTAACATCAAATAGATGCCCCCTGGTGAGAAGGCGCCTTGGCTGAAATTGATCTGTAGATCGTTTGTTTTGGAACCCCGTGTGCGTTTGGCGCTGCCCAGCGCGAGTGTGGCAGCGTCGTCATGGACTCATTGAGCGCACCACTGCCAAATATTTAGTACTGACAATGGCAAAGCTGGCAGTTTTAAAAGCACGTTTTAAGCTCAATACAATCACTAATTCTTGTTTCAAATCTAAAGCTTTATTTTGCATGAAATCCTGATCGAATCCGTACGCGCATTCCTTGAGCTGCCACACGCGAGCACAATAATTTGCGTTACCTATGCTGGCCGCGCAATTGGGGGCAGGCGTGGCTTGGGATGGGCAGGCAGCCATTGGCCAGACGGCAGGCAGCAGAAGGCGAAATCGAAAGGTTATTGGGTCTCGCTTGGGCATATGAAAGCCTGCCAGTGGCCGTCAACGAGCTGAACACATGTTCACATGAATGGAGAGTCGAACCCACGCACAATAGAAACAAAATGTGTCTGCCCCAACCATCCCACACACCCCACAGACGCACAAGCCGCCAGCACGGGAGTAAAGTCTGCTAATTTTCTGCGTACTCCTCTTTCCTGGGCGTCTACATCGTCGTCAATGCCTCCCATAGCGCGGCAAACGGCCCCACGCATTCCCGCCAGGGTCCTCTGTAAAGTGACCTGCTGTACAGTACATAACCTGTAACCTGTAACCTGTAACCTGGTGTACGTACATCGGCCCGTGCGCACACTCCACCGGCGCCTCACTTTTTGGAGCCGCTGGGCTGCTTGTCCTCCTCCCCCGCTTTTGGCTCGTCCGTCTTTTCGACCTTCGGGTCGTCCGCTTTGTCTTTGGGCTTGTCCACATGTTTCTTTCCCAGGCGCACCTCCTTGTTGTCAATCAGGTTATGGAGGGCGATGACGCATCGGATCAGGGACGCCACGTACACCCCCAGCATCATGTCGTTGGACTTGACTGCGACAGTGTCGGCACGCAAAATTCGGTGTCAGACGCAACAGCCACAATGCACAAAATGGCATGGGTGATAACGCACCAACACAACAGCATGACAAAGCGTGCGAAGCTGTGCAGGGCACACAAAACGGTCCCTCGTGGGTTCCCAGGTATTTTGTCTGGACATTTGCCAGGGCTGGCGAATACGGTCCTTGAAGGCGTTAGAAGAAGTACAATGCAGCGAAACGAGCCTTGCTCAGGACCTGGGACTTGCATGCATTGGCGTGGGGGACATGCAGACATGCATTTGTGGTTGAAAAGTGCAACAGAGTGTCGAAGGGGCTTGTCTGAAAAATACGAGGCGAAGCTGGGGCGCCTGCAGTGGATCTAAAGTACGCAGGGGGTTTTGATGTAAACAGCTGAATGGCAGCATCCGTCAACAAGCTGACAGCACTGGGTGGATGAGAGCAGCACCCAGTCATCCAGTTTGTCTCACAAAAAATGCTCTGTCCGGCACCACTACATTTGAACTGAAGAAACACAACCAAGAATTCAAAACGGCAGCAGAACGAGAACTTTCCATTCAAACAGGTCGACCCACCTGCTAGGGATTTGGACAACATGCCTGCGTTCATGTTCGGTAGCAAGTTGAAGATGTCCTGTACAGGAGGAGAGCAAAGCAGCATGACTAAACTGTGGAACCACCAGCACGCCGCCATGCTCAGGCCAGCTGTTTTTCCTAGCTTGCTGGCCAGTGAGAATCAAGCTGGTAGAAGACAACTTGTACAATAGCCTGGCACCTACTCCCACCGTGAAGCCCCTGGCACAGTACCAATAAGTCCACCTGCAGAGCACCATGGAACACTGCAGCACGCACACCGTGGGGTGCAAACACAGCTTCCTGTCCAACAACTCTATGGATATCATGGACACTTTCCCTCGACTTGCACAAGGGAATAAGAAAAGCAGGAATCGCAGAAGAGTTCTTTCAGTGACACCCTTTCATGCAGTGCGCTGCCAGTACATTCACAATACCAGCATATGCTTCCTGTGCCCATGTCCATGACACACCTGGAGCTGCTTCATGATTTCATGGTTGACAGGCATTTTGCCAGCCAGTGTGTACTCCAGGTATTGCCGAATCTCCTGCAGCCGGGAGAACAACCCCCTGAGACCCTGTACCTTGGCACTGACGTCTGTTGCCAGCGTGCTGATCGTCGCGTCTTTCACATCCCGCAGGAGGTGCTCCACACCAATCTCCTCTGCCTCCGTCTGCCCGACCTCCGTTGGAACATTGAGAAAAACCTTCTTGCTCTTCTCTGTGCCGTCCTGTGGAGCAAACAGAAGTGTTTCAGGATGGCCAGTGGAGTGGGGAGTCAGCACAGAGATTGCAACACTGTTTGTAACCAGCTAGGGCAATACAGTGATGTGTGCATACAGGTGTCCCTGGGATTCCTCACCTCCCTGACCTCCTCCTGTGCATGGTATGCTGTGATTGGCAGTCCGATCTCGTTGGGCTGCACCTCACAGATCACCAGCACTGGGCTGTCGCAGAAGCGCGATATCAGCTCATTGATGTCCAGATCGGCCTCCCTTATCCGCGGGCCCGTGCTGTACCACCCCACGATTCCCTCCCGCGCATTCACCTTCTTGAACATCCTGAAGATAACCTCCAGGTAGCTGTGGTCCAGGAACCATATGCTGGGATCTTTGGCGTCCTCCTCAAAGGGGACTGCACACGCACACACACTTCCATGCTCAGATCGCAGGCAGGCCCAAGTCGATGGTCTGTAGTTTAACAATTCCCTACAGTTCTATCGACAACACCAACAACGACAACAGTACATGCAATGCGGAAATGGCCGAACGTGTTGTTGCCGGGATGGGTGTCCTGGTGCATGACCTGTGTTCAGGAGTTCAGGCACACCTAAACACACTCAACCAGCCCAACACAGGGAGCCATGAAGTTCAGAGGGAAGTGGTTTACCGATAGCATTCTAACATGAGGGCGAGATCTCTCTTTAACTCCAGCAGTGAGCCATCCAAGCCGCGACTCCCCCCACCCTTGGGGCACAAGCGACCGTCACCGATCCTGTCTTGCCTCAGACACCCAGCCATTACCATTCCTGTTGCACTCAGAACCTTACGCAGCATGCTCCACGTGCGCAGAGAAGCCCGCAGCAATACCGGCTCACTGATCGCCGCCGTAGCATGGCACGTCCCTCTGAGACAAAAGGACGATCGCAACCAAGCCGCCGCACGTGGCCGAACGACAGCCAACAGCAACACAGACCATAGAATCTGATCCCTCCTCCGCCACAGCGCACCGCCCAAGCGCATGGAAAATTCAATTCTACAGCGACCCATGGTAGACGCTAGCACCAGCTGCACAATGCGAAATCCCCCTAGATCCCTCTACCCCTCCATTTGAACTGCGAAGGAACGGATGAAGGGAGCATCGATCGAATACAGCAAGGCCAGACGGGACACAGCATCCGGGAACGCGCCGTGCGCATCGCCGCCCACCCGCGAAGCTGTTGGTGATGTCCACGACGCCCCTGTGGCACGCCCCCAGCAGCACGCCCACCACGCGCTTCCTGCTGTCCCTGGCTACCCGGTTGTAGTGGTCCACCACGCTGAGCAGCACCAGCGGGTGCAGCACCACGCGCTCGGGGCCGGGCATGGCCGGCACCCGGGGGGCCCACGCACACCCCGGCGATCGACCAATCCCAGAGGGAGGTGTCAAGGAGAAAAGCAGCTCGCCTCGTACTTGGATGCGCTCAAAAATAGGGGGGGTGAGATCGGAGTGGCGCGGAGCTGCCGCTCCTTGCGCGGCTCGGTGCCTCCCTCCGGTGCCCTCGGGGGAGGACAGTAGACTTTGCGAGCGGGAAGGCGAGTCCCGCCGCTTCTCAAACTCTTCGCCTCAGGCTGCGTGTCCCCCAACTGGCAAACGTAAACTCAAGGCTGGGCAACAGTACAGCGCCAATGTACCTTGCAACGGGCCCCAACGCAACGGTGCCCTTCTTACTCAACTGCCACGCACTGCCCCGGCCAGATATCTTTCCGTGTGGCCCCATTTCGCGTCACTCCAGCCCTATCGTGCCTGCCGCCGTGTCGGAGGTCGCCATGGCGGAGCCCCAGTGCCAGGCGGGTCTCCACGACCTGCCGGACGCCTGCCTGGAGGCCGTCCTGGACTTTCTACCTGCCGGGGATCTCCTGGCCTTCCAGCTGACATGCCGCCGCTTCCGCGACGCTGGCCGCTCGCCCACCGTGTGGATCCGCAAGCTGCGGTCCGACTACGGCCTGCGCCTGGGCCGGGCGGCCGGCGGCGGGTCCCTGGGCCCGCAGCGGCTGTACGTGAGCCTGGCGCGCCAGCGGCGGAGGTCCCGGCTGCGGTTCCGGGGGCTGCTGACGGACGGCGGGGTGGACGCCGGCCAGGCATACTTCTGGTGCTCGAACATGTTTGAGGTGGGACGCGCCCCCCCGGCCACCCCCTCCTCTCTCCTCCTTCGTTGCTGAGCGAGAGCGCGCGTGCCCTGAGCGATGCTGCACCGGCGGCTTGGCCTGTGCGTCTCGCGCTGGCTCGGGTTGGGAGGTTGTGTGCGCGGGGATAAGTGGCGATGAGTATGGATCGCCCTGCTTCACGGCTGCCTACGCACGACTCTGGCGTTCCGCTCATGCCCCCCCCCCGGGTTGCGGACCCACCGGACTCGATTTTTGAGTCTAAATGTTTTCGAGGGCAGCCGTGAACCTCTCCCACTTGCGCCAAGATCCCCATTCAACACAACCACCTTCTGCGACCGACGTTGTGCTCTCCCCCCCCAGTGCCAGTATGTCTTGCCCTTCCCTGTCCCACCTCGCCTCGTTCTGCAACATATTTGCCCATGAATCTGTCGCCATTTGCGCCAGACGGACAGCAGGCGGTGCTACTCCAGCGAGATGTGCTCCAACTGCGGAGTGCGTGTGATGGCCGGCCTGTGCCCGGACGTTCCGGCCCCCCGCCTCCCCCGGCAGCCCATCCGCGCCCACCACCGCCTCGACCTGGCCAGCTGGCGCAATGATTCCGACAACGCCGACGCTGACAGTCCGCCAGTGATCTACGACCGCTGCGTGGCACAGCGGCTGGCCTTGGCGGATCCGGACGTGACTGGCGTCGCCCAATCCGTCGTGGTGTCGCGAGAGGGGCCACTGTCATGCCCCGTGCGCTGCGGCGCGATCTTTTTGGCCAACCGGACGCACGGGCCGGACAATGGGGCAGCAGGGGAGGATTTCGCCAGGGGTCTTTATGAGGCCGCCAGGGGGCGGTTCGTGGACGAGATGGCCAAAGCGAGGAGCCTGGAGGCGCTGATGGAGGCGTGCGAGGCGGGGCGCCTGCCGCGGGCGGCGGGCCGGCAGCGCTCGACGCACGGCGAGTGGGTGCAGTTCGAGGACGTCGAAGACGCTGGGCTGGGAGAGATGTGCCCCCTGGTGTGGTTCAGGTTCTTCTCCCGGGAGGAGGCCAGGCTGGCGCGGCGGGCCGCCCTTGAGCGCCGGGGCGGCTCGATCGGCAACCAGGCGCCCATGTCTGCGGCCGATCCTGTGCCGCTGGACATCATCCCCGACCTGTCCGCGCTGTGGTTGCCGTCCGGCGGCATGCCCGAGCCCCATGCCTACCTGCCTGGGCCATCGGAGCCACCACAAGCCGCGGATCAGCTCCAAGGGGTAGACTTGTCTCCTGAGCCGCCTGGAGGCAATCCAACCGATCAGGAGGGCCCCAGCGCGGCTGGCCATCTGGCCGGAGTCGATTTCCCTGTGGAATCTCTGCCTGTGGAAGGATTGGGGATAATGGGAGATGCCCATGATGCGATTGTGGGGGACCTTGGTGCCCCGACAGGCCAGGGTGGAGGCCCCGGGACTCCAGAAGGCCTAGAGGCCTTTCTGGAGGAGGAGGACGACGCGACGTCGGTGGACGGCGGGCTGGTGGCCCTGTGGCCCGGGCAGGAGATGCACGACGGCCAAAGCGACAACGAGTGGAACCTTGCGGACGAGTATGTGTTCCCTGGTCTGTTCGGCGGCTGGAACCCACAGGTACTTCAGGGGTTGCTGGGGGCATAGCTGGCAAGGTATCGGTTAGTCCTTCACATCGTCATGGCCATGCCATTGACTCCTATTGTTTTATTCATTGTAGTGATGTGCCAGTTTTACATGGCTGTGCCATTTTTCTCACGTTGAGTTTATGGTGGGTTTTCTTAGTGTTTTGCAGTGCTTTGAGTATATGTCCTTGTGAGTACATTCTTTGTTCGAGCTGAAAGAGGGCCCTTGAAACTTGCAGGCGATGCCTAGTATCTGTCATCGTGCATGTGTTTCTTCAGAAGTTTCACTGAGTATACAAGTCAAAGCCACGACAAAGACTTGGCATCTTCAGGCAAAGATGGGCCCAGAACGATGTGGTCAGTGTTTGTTTAATGTCCTGAGATCATACTTGTGCACTCTGTCACTCAGTCTTAGCTGGAACTCAGAGTCTACTGCAGCCACACTGCTTAAGATTGAAAAGCCCTTTGACTGATCGTCGTTATTGACTGGCCATGCAGTTTCTCTTCAAAACCCTGGAGGGCGAGGAGGCTGGCACCTCTGGCCGCGACAAGCTCGTTATCAAGCTCACCAAGCCAGCCTCGGGCAACCTCATGTGCGTCCTGCTCATCGACTCAGAGAACCTCATGGCCGAGTACATGGACAACCACGAGGTCCCCAACATCGACATCAATTGTGTCCATGTGAAGGGCCTTGAGACGGCCATCCCTGGTGATTTGAGGTTGCTGGCCTAGAGAGTTCTACCATGAATGGCATTCTTCAAGTTGGCTTGTGAAAGGGCCCATGGTGGCCTTCCCTAGCGGTGTGAGGCTGCCCATCTGTTAGAAGCTCCTCTTCAATCGCCGTTTTCGTGCTTGGAATATTGCTGCCATTTGCTCCAGAGGCTGGCGGCCTGAATTGGACAGTTGTTGCAAGATTAATTGCACAACTTTGATGAACTGAAATGTGAAGTGCGGCTCAGATCCTGCTAAAGGAGTTTTGTGCGCTTACTGTTATGGTTCCAGGCGGCTTTGTTTGTGACTTGTTGGGTGTCATAGGGTTATCTGCTCTTGTGGAAATAGTGAGATGTAGGAGGCACATGCTGGCAGGTGCCGGCCAAGAACGATGCAGTTTGTTCCCGTACTTACACCTTGCGACAGGTACAATATATCATGTTATCCTGCGTGCAATTCGTCAGAGGTGCCAAAGGTACTTGCATGCATGCCTGCGGGTGCTGTGCTGAGCTGCTGCTTGTCTTCTAATGCCCCAATGACTTCCAAAACCCATCGAGCTCGTTCCTTCAGGGCTGGAACTTGCAGTTCAGGGCAGTGTCACAAAAAGGATGCAGTGCCTAGCCACTGAACGAGAATTTTGCAGAGGCCGTGGGCAACCTATGCGACTCACTGACGCATTGAACCCAGGAACCGCAGCAGGTGTTTTCTTGGCAAAGGTCTTGGCAGAACCTATTAGATTGGCACAGACGCTGTGTTCACCATTGCTGACTGTCATCCATGGTCCAAGCGAAGGAGTATCCCAATCCACACGTTGGCAAGATGCAGGCGGGCAGTTGGCCGTGTCATGCGCAATTGATTGCATCTGGGCATGCTGCGGCCATGCATGTGTGCATTGAACACATGCGCCACTCTCACAGCTCTCCCAATCCCTGCTCCGTGAAGTACTTCTTGGTCCGAGTTGAGTCTTTTGTACCTCCCAGTCTGATCCTTTTCGACTGCATGCGTCTTGGAAGGGCGAAACGATGTTCAGTGCTTCAAAAAGCGATGGTGGACAACTAGTACCGCTGTTCGATCAGATTTCCAGAGTCCACATACATGCCAAAAAAAGTCGAAACTTCACACGAACACGTTGGATGTCAAGGTCTGGAGCGATCGCTTCAACACCACCTACCTTCCTCGTGGGCCCATCATAATGGAGCCTCACGGGCTGGGGGGGGGCCTATTTGACCGTCCGCAGCTCAGGATGACTCCATGGTCTCTGGCAGCAGCCATTGCAGTGATTCTAATTTCCATCTCAAATTGCAGCCTGCACAACCGAAACGGCTTTGGCGAGAGCCATGCTTCGATTGCATTCGGAGACATCGCCAGCAAGTCCCGGCCTTGCATCCTGCTGGCGGTGATGTAGGCACAACAGATGTTTGCTCACACTGTGCGACAACAGTTCCAACACAGTGTGTAAACTGCGGCTCGGGCAACCAGAGAGTCCGCCAAATCGGGTTTAAGGAGAGTATCACGTGTCTCAAGCAGACAGGACAACCCAGGACACTCGTCCCGGACATCCCAACACCCCAACGTGTCCCCACTATCCCCACCAAGGGCACGTCCCCAGGATTTCCACATCACTCAGCTAATTTTGCGAAATGCTCTAAAGCACCCCCTGAGAAGCTTTACAACTTCAACACAGTACAGCGCTACGCGTTTAACCTCCTTGCCTTGTTCCTTAAACAAACACATGATGATGTTTCGTTTTCGGCAGCAGGATTATAATCATAATTATGGAGGTGAGATGAGCGCCGCATTTCGAAATTTCGGACTCGCACACGCCAGTTTCTGTCGGTTGCTGGCGAGCCAAACACCCACCCCGCGCAGATCGCCCGTGCCCCCAGGCCTCGTGCGCCTCCCTCGCCCTCGCCGGTGCCAATCCGGGGGGCACCGCCTCCGCGGCGTCAATCCAGACTTCTGCGGTCCGATCCGCCCCGACCAAGCCCTCAGCCCATCATCACCTCTGTGGGGCAACGCTCAGGCGCGTCGGGCGGCGAATCCAGGGATGGCGCCAGCGGGGGCATGCGACTCGGCCGACCTTCGAGTTATGGCGTGCGACGAGGACGGCCTTCTCGATCAGGAGGCGTGCCTGCAGGGCGACGCCGAATGCTTGGCGAGCATTGATGCCCGTGAGGGGCCCTACGCGCAGCCCGCCACCAAGGAGGAGCGCCGCCAGATGCGCGTGCGCAGCGCCTGGATCACGTTCCTGTACCACTGCCCCAGTTGCAGGGCGGCGCCAGGGGGGTGCCGGTACGGTCCCGGATGCGCCGTGGGCCGCCAGCTGTGGGCACACATCCTGTGGTGTACAGAGCCGCGGTGCCAGTACAGGAACTGCGTGCGGGCGCGCGGGCTGTTGTGGCACTTCTGGGGCTGCAAAGACGCGTGGTGCCCGCTGTGCGTGCCGGTGAGGTCCCACCTGCTGGGGAGGGAAAGCGAATGAGGGACAGGATTTTTCGACCTTTGATGAGGACGGCTGTGGGTCGCATGGAGGTGATCTCTCACTTGATCGGGGAGCGCATCGTGTGCAATGTCCTGGCTGCCGTGGTGGTCAGGCTGTCGCTGAATGACCCCTTTGAAAGATCACAGGGAAGACACAGGTCATAGAGAGGGCGCCTCCTCCTATGTTTAAGACCTTTTGTAGAGTGGAGGGGCCCGGAAAGATGTGTTTGTGTGCGTGCAGTGCCCGTCGTCGCCTGCAGGGTGCAGGGCCCAGGCATTGTCATTCGAGGGCGAGCTCCGACGAAGGAGTTTGGCGTGGGGAGTGCTTGATGTGGGGACAAAAAGACGAATTTGGAGATGTGCATGCCCAGCATGGCTCGCAAGGTGCAGGGGCTAGAATTGTCTATGAAAGGCAAGGTCATACGAAGGAAATTCGTGCGGGAGTGATTGCCGGGGGATGGGGTCTGGAGGGCCTTGGGGCGCCACTGTTTGGGTGGGAAGGGGAAATTAGTCCCTGTTGAGGGAGGGTGAACTGGGTGTGAGAATTGGTGGGGGACTGGCAGACAGAGCTCTTGTTTCATCCACGGGCTCGTGTTTGTGAATTCTGAATCACTGCACAATGCCATTTAGCTCTAGCTGTCGGCACTTGTGCCAGGCCCCGACGGCCGCTTACAGCGTTGACCCAGTTGGCCGGGCAGCCCTGTGGACACCATGATGGAGAGCAGGGGAGTCAGTGGGTCGAGGTGGGTTAGCGTTGAGACTGCAGAAGGCATCGCCGCCTAAGGAATGGAGTGCTTGGGAAAGCGACTTGCTATGTGGCTGTTTAAACTTTTTATTCCCCAGTTGACAGTGTTTACCACAAGGGAGTGTGCACTAAATGTACCAATGAAAAATGTGCCAAAGCACTGCCCTCCCACGCAGAGGGTGATATCTGGCGAGCAGTGTCTGAACGTGGTTAGGCGTCCTCCAAGAAGGGCAAGCATGATTGGTTCTGTTCCCTTGAGCATCACTGTTCCCTGTGCGGTTTAACACCGATGCTCAGGTTGCTTGTGGCCATTGCCTCAGCAAACATCGTCAATTGGAGCATGGGCAGCAGTGCATTGCAAGTGCCAGTTCTGCATGTTCAACAGCCACAGCAAAGCGCAAACTGCTGGAACGCATGCAAACGAATTTGAACTATAACATGCAGTGTGGATATTGCACATGGAGACAGTTTGGGATAGATAGATGTAGTTTGGGATACCTTCATCTTCTTGTCTACAAGTGACAGAACACAGTACAAGCACCTGCAAAGGTGAAGCCTGATACAGCTGCACAGGCATCTTGTCCAAAATACGACTGCCAAGAATGCCAAGGTCCAAATTGAATGGATGCAGCACACAGCAATGTTTTGTTGTGCTGACAAGGAAGGCAAGTACATGAGTGGCCTCTTGTGCTGCTGCTGAAACACTAAACTGAGCTACCTGGCATCGTCCCCCATGCTCTCCAAGCAAATCTCTTGCGCATCTACACAGCCAATGGCATTCACAGCGGTACTGTTATTTGATGCTGTCTGCACTGTTGTCAGCCTTACCTGGCATGAACTTTGTCTTTCAGCATGGCTGATGACACACAGTGCAAGTGTTGCCGAAGTCGCAAAGTATTGATGCTTGTGTTGCCAAAGGGCTATACGATTAGCCCACAGAGGGCCAGCCTGTACCCAGTTGAGTTAATGACCACTGCACCCATCGTCAATACCAAAGTTAGAAATGTTGAGTTCGTGACCTGAGTGGGCAACAACAGAGTGGATGGGTGGAATAGTCGCCCAACCACTTTGCATTGTAGCCCATGTGGTGAAGGGCGATCTACCAAGACAGGGGGAATTAAGCACATTGTAAGGGATGGCGCTGTGTCGATTTTGTCGTGCTCAGTGTCAATTTGACGTTAAGCTCAGACCCCCACCCACCCTTTGTATGACCTACCTTTGTATGGCCTGTGTCTCTTTTTCTTTTGTAACAAATCTTACCCCCCACTCCCCACCCCGCACGTTCTCTACCTTTCACATGGGCCCCCCCGAGTGCATGCTCTTCTTGCCTATGACTTGCTTGTGTTGTGTGCTCATCTTGACTTCGGAGGCTATACATCATCTTTCCATAGCATGGAACAGAGCCTCACATACACTTGCCTAGGAGGGGTTGCCCTTTGTATGACCTGTTTCTCTTTTGTCAATTCCACCGCCGCCCTTTCTCTTCTGCGCCGTGGATTCGACGCGGAGGTGGCCGAGGCAGGCGGGCCTCTGGCAGGGCAAGCTCCAGATGCTGCTGCGGCGGCGGGGACTTCGGTCTCCGGGGGTCAACTGACCTCCGATGGTGGCCTTGCGGCCGCCATCGAAGCCGATCTGCAGCGCTGCCTACGCGGCCTCTATGGCTCCACCAAGAAGGTCCTGGTGGACGCTTGCCATGCTGCCATGCCCACCGGGCAAACATCCGCGCGCGGAGGCCGAACCCTTCCATCCGCGCTCCCCTGCCCCGTCGCCGAGCTGGCCCTCCTGCCGCAAGATCCCGCCCGCCCTGGAGCTCCTGCGACCTCTCCCTGTGCATCGCCTGACCCGGACATGGCCCGGCGGCGCTCCCATGCAGCCGCCTCAGTGCGGCCTACACGCCTGGATGAGCTCTTGACGTCCAAGCGGAGCTCCGCTGCCGCAACGTCTGCGTGCGCGGCCCAGCCAACTCGCCTTTGGAGTCGGTGGAGCTGCGCGCGACTGTTGGCAAACTGATTGGCGAGCTGGTCGGGCATGCGGTTGCGGTGACGGACGTGGAGCATGTGGGGCGTTTTTCACCAGATCGTCCACGTCCGGTGATTGTGCACTTCAGTACGCTGCAGGATAAGGTCGCTTTGTTGCGGGCCAAGGGCGCACAATACGGGACTTCTGTCCCCAGTACTTTCCGAGGGGTGCGCATTTACCATCATTCATCTGGGACGCAGTTGGACTGGAAACGGCGCTTTCGTGGCGTCTTTGAGGGGGTTTTGGCTGCAGCTGTCAAGGCCGTTTGGAGACGGGGCTACCGCTTGTACGTCCTTATTTCAGGTAGCTGGTTGGAGTTTCGCCCGACCTCGCTGCTTGTCTAGGGCCTCTGGATGTGGGCATTCGACCCCATACTTTGCAGGTGGTTTTTCCAAGGTGGCTGGCCCTAGGTGGCACTGCTAGTTCTGGGTCGCTGGGCTTTGGTGGGTTGTCTTTCTGGCTGTTTTTGGGGTCGGTGTCTGTGCGGCTCCTTTGCACTTTTCCTGATGTTTCTCTCGCTTTCTGGGGCTTTCTATTTGAAGTCGTTCGCTATTATATCTCCTGGTGATTTTCATGTGGGTCTGCTTAGCTTGAACGCCGCGGGTGACTACTGCGCTCGATACGTGGACCAACAATGTGCTCTCCTGTTTTGTGCCTTGTGTTGTTCCGGGGCTCCCCCCTATAGCGCCTGCAATGTTGGTGGAAAAGGAGGTGTTTCGGCTCATTTATTTGTAATGCCATCTTACACACCCCACCCCACCCCAACCCTCCTTAGCGTCAATCATACTGTCGATGGAAGGATGACTCAGCAACAGTACGTGACAGTGGTATGCAATTTCTTGGTGGTTTTGAGGACAAATATAGTCAAAGTTGTGCTCATTTCAATGAGTTGAGAAATGGAACTTTAAATGGCATTATAGGCGAAGCGTGCAGCCTTAATTGTCGTAGACTGATCCGTTTTGAGGTCCTTTCGGAACATCGAACACTTGCAGGTTGTTTACAAACAAGTCATGAGTTGTTTCCAGCTGATCAGCGGCGTTTTGGGGTTATCTTTCCTCCTTATGTCGATGTTGTTGCAATTACATAATCTCTTGCCGTCACGGGTCTGGATCCCCCCCCCCCCTTCCCAAGCATCAATTTGATGCTAAGCATAACAAAACCAGCATAGTGTCATCCTTAATTCATCATTCGATATTGTCTTCCGCATTGATCTAAAGGTGAAGAAAACTGGTGCATTTCAACGTCGTTCTGGGTCGTTGCGGCAATATGGTGCTTATAATTTTCTTGCCCTCTTTTAGCATCATACGCAATCAGCAGCGCATAGACGGCGCTTTGGGGGGTTTCCACAGCCAGTGCTTAATATAGGCAGGAGGCAAGTTTCTCCCCCTGATTTGTCACAACAGCCCCAACAGCCCATACCCAGGAACTCATGGACAGAGAGTCTGGAATGGCCACCATTGTGGCATCACAGATCTGGCTTCCCTCTGCGAAATTTGCTTTCGTACTTTCAAGATACAGTTTCCATTATACAGTGGAGACGCATTTTGTGAATTGTAGGTTCTCTTGGTGTTGGGATGGGTGCGGACGACCCATCCTGTGGAGCTAGTCCAATGGATTTTGATGATGTGATTTAGGCGCGGCTTGAAGAGTGATGGTTTCGATTCTCTGTAGCAGCAATTGTAGATATCCCTGTTACTGCAGCTGCAGAAAAACGACATTATCGCTCCTTGAGCCATTTTGAAATCCCCATGTATGCTGGCACCATTGGTGCCGCACCACCAAGACGCCATAGGCCGTTATTGTGCAGAAGCAAAGCAATAACAGAAAATGTTGCCAGCAGCATCAGCGTCCGACCATGGATCCGAGGCTGTGAAATACTTGAATATGACTCAAGCTAGGCAATTCACCTGCACCACGACAACTAATCAACGTATCAAATATCTCTCCTAACGTGTGAGAACAAAATAACTGCAATTTGCAGTTTTAAAGCAATGCTGTGGATGGCCTGGCAGTCCCACACTAAGTACCTGTCATGCAATGGGTCCACTCACCCGATTCGCCCCTATCCCTCCTTTCTACCAACCAATTGGTCAATCAATAAAGCGACTGAAAATCAGAGGCATGACCATCTGCTCATGAGCATCCCGGTTGAATCTAACCACATTGAACAATGCACCTGCCACCACCCCATGACATGGTGACAAATGAACCAACCATGGACACTGCTTCGCTCGGGCAAAATATGAAGCTGACCATTACTCGCCTTGTTGTTGAAAAATGAACGATGGTGATGGTGGTGGTGGTGGTGGTGGTGGTGGTGGTGGTGGTGATGGTGACCATTCTGGGATGGAAACGTGTGCCGTCATCCATTTGAATTGGTGGTCGCGAGAAGCGCGCGATCAGCGCCTTGCTACCTGCGGTGAGAGCCCCAGCGCCTGGCACACAGAGCTGCACCTGTGGTTTGTAAAGAACGACTCCATCCCTCTGGTGCCCAGATTGGTGGAACCAAATCTGTTGCCCAGATGCGGAGAGCGTTGCACTAGTTCTCTGCAATTGATGGCGGGATCTGAAAGGATATAGTCCTTGCCGACCATCACACCCTGGTCACAGCACGGCAAGACAAGAAACGGGGGAATCACAATCACAATCACAGCAAATGCGTGCATGGAATTAAATATGCTGAATACATGGTTTGAGGCCAGAGTTGCAAGGTACAATTATTAATTTGGGTGTTTGCACGAATCAGTTCATGCCTCAAGAGTCGAATACACGGTATCAACGCTTTTAAAACATGAAATTTTATTGTCATCAAGCTTGATTCTGCCATGGTTAATCTGATTCAGCAAAATCTGTCACACTTGCCATGGCCATGCGCAATGTTGGATCACAAGCGTCTGGGTGGGCAAGCCATGTTGATGGTGAAGACAACTATCATATGATTGCGGCTTCACTGCATTTCAAGAACCTGAACTGCAAAGGATCATAGTGCAAACTATGTTTGCAAATTGATGCAATAGCAAGTGAAGCACTTTAACGTTCTCCATAGCAAAATTGCAACCAATTGTAAGCCTGTCAATCTGAAGTCAAGTGCATTCCACTAAAACAATTATTTGAGAAACAAGCTTAAGGGTACGAGGGCCCTGTGTGCATTTTCAGGGTTGGTGGTGGCCATAGTGTTGGTGTACCCCCACCCCACCCACCCACCCTTTTTGAGGAGTAGAAGTTTCAATTTTCCGAAAGTTTTTGCATGCTCTTGTGGAGCATAATATTCTTAAAAATGCCCACAGCGGGTTTCCAACAGCTTGCTCAGTATAATCTGCTGTATGGTTCCATTCTGCACAAATGGTACCGTGATTGAGGCCGTTGAGAGTTGAGGTGGTGTGAACAAGGGCCCAATGAATTCACTCGGTGACATTCTTTCTGTCTTGAATGGGTTGTGTGTAACTGATGACGCCAATGCCATCAACGCAATGCTGTTTCGGTTGATTTCTTTCAACATACGGCACTGGCGCCATTGGCATCAGCGAAATACTTAGTGCAGGCTCCCTAACTACAAATTTCATGCTGGCGATCCTGTACGCCAGCTGCCGCCTAAGTTCTGCTGCCACAACACGTGCAGATCCTCTCCAGCATATCCTCCTTCAAGAATTGCTTCCATCGCGTTGTTGATGTTTGTGGATGCCATAGACAACAACAGCATCATACCACAGGCGTCAGTACAGACTGGCAATACCAAACATGGTACAAAAGCACGTGACGGAGGTGATTGCTAAACGTTTGATCTCACAGTACTTGTCAAGCGCAAAAGGATGATAGCATTCACCTGGAGGTCGACAACCATCAGATATCCATTCGTTGCATGATACGTCCAGTGGCTGAATGCCTGAAGGGCGTCATGAGAGGCAGACACGTAGCCAGCATTGTTGTTGAACTTTTCAAAGTTGCCCTCAACGAATGGCTCCAGATTGGCGTAGTAAGGAGCATTGCCCTCTGCTTGGACGGTGTACACTTGCAGAAACTGCACTTGTGGACTCCCAGGTTTCTCCTTTTGCAGCACTGTATTGAATTCTTCAGCCAAAAATTGTGAAACACATTGTATTTCCATTTGATCCTCGTATGCTGTCACAGTGTTGATTCTGTGGCTCCTGGATGTCTTGGCAACAAGCTTCCCATGTGATGCAGCCACACCTGGGACCACACATTGAGTTCAACACCATTGTGTTCACAGCGATGTTAGAGCAATGGCCCCAGATTTTGTTCACTTTGCAATAGATTTGTCAGCTGACTGGTCCCAATACGAGCAGAAGACTGGTGGCATTGGAACAAGTAACTTGGCAAAGGGTGCATGTGCTTCCTGCGAAAGAGCTAAGCATGGAAAGTTGTCATCTGGGAATGGTAGTATCATTGACATGCTTACCACGCATGCATGCTGCGTGATACGCCTGGCGCATGTGCCCCTCAGAAAAGGGGAGCGGTGCAACTTTGATTTGGATTATACCGCTCTTCTTCTCAAGTTCCATTCCTTCCCTCACATCTGCCACTGAAGCCGGCGGCTGAAACCAGGTGGCAAATGCCGTTCGCTGACGAATGTTCTTCCAATTGGGAATTTTCTTCTCGAATCTGTGGCTGTCAGTGACACTGTCAGCAATTGTCGTTACAGTTGGCATCTCCCGTGACAGTATGTGCGCAGTTGCCGCGATGCACCCAGTCACTGTCATGACTGCCGACTTCTTCAGTGAGTCAGGTGCCCCCTCCAAGTCAACTTCAACGATTGCAAAACCAGACGGACGGCAAATTTTGTTGAATTCCTCGATCATTTTCTCTGTGTTGGTGCGATTGACGTGGAAGAAATGGTACGACAGATCTGCCTTGAAAATCTGAGGGATCAGTGCCTCGGCTGAAAGACCATGCCTGTCCTTTCCGTCCTTTGATAGAGCATGGTCTTTCTGATCCCATAGCCTGCGGCCCTCTGGATGGAACCTTTTACCGTGGCCTGGCGCATCTGCCACCTGGATAAGCACCCTTGTGGGAGCTTCCCATTCGAGCTGCAAAACTGCATCCAATCCTCCAAAAACATCCTCCGCTTCATCATCACCCCCGGTGGCCTTCTGTAGGCTGACGAACGTACGAAAAGCATGAATGTCCTTGGTGAGGTGCAGGATCGACAGCCGGTTTTCGTCACCGAAGTCACGATATCCGATGAACGCCATTCGCAGGTCTAGCTGCTTGTACGACTTCCTGACATCGTTCACGATGTCCATGACTTTGGACTTCACTTCCTCGATGTACCTCGCCATGCTGGCAGTGCAGTCAACGAGAAAGCACACCTCTGCCTGCTGTGCCTTGCTAAATATCTCGTTAATCCTCTCTTCTCTCTCTTTCTGAAAACACGACGCCACAATCAGTACAGTCCGCTGCGCTCCCGAACACTGACAACTAACGGCGACACGCATGCTATTTTGTTCTGGTCGCGTCTCAGGGAAGCCTCACTTGGGAAGGCCACTTGGACATTCCCTAGGACCTCGCCAGGGAAGGTCACTCGGACGTAACGATCACAGGACGGGCGCTGAATCCAAGGAATTTCCAATTGAACAGTCCCTGAACTTCTTTCTGGACAGGTGGGCGGGCCGCAAGGGGCCGACATCCGCGTCACTGGGGGGTGGAAGTTGTGCAGGAAGCTGTGGAAGGTCAAGTGAAGGTGGTACGCCGGAACGCACAAAGCCGCTCCATAGCCTCACCTTGACGCCGCTCTCGAGCTGGGCCTTCAGGTGCTCGTTCTCCATCTGGAGCTGAAGGAGCTGGGCCCTCGTCGACAAGCGGGTGGGTTGGATGCCCCTGGACCGCCCCTTCATCTTCTTCCACCACCACATGCTGCAGATTCAGAGCCTTCCGACGCAAGGGCGGCACCGCCCTCTGCGCGTGTCGCTGTGTCGGGAGGTGCACTGAGAGGCGCGCTGCCGCCTGGAAGGCTTCGAGCCTTCGAAGGCTGGAATTCCAGCCGTGATTCCTCTCAGGGGGAGGATTGCCGGCGCTGGCTGCAGCTGCGCGTACCAACGTCGCCCGCTCATATAAATGGCAGCGTAGGCGGAATTGACGTTAGTGAATGAAGTTAACTCGGGTTTAGGCTGTTGGGTGGGAATGTGTCATGAGGTGTGAGAATTGGAGGTTGCCCTGCCGCCCAAACCCAATAGGGTACGGCGGCACTCTGTCAGCCACACCTTGGGAGGGGCTGCGCCCACGTCCGAGGTCAGTACCTTAGGGTGCGGTGAATCAGACCAGGAGTGGGGTGTCCACCT
>CAJHUC010001993.1:0-32532 GCA_905146915.1 Ostreobium quekettii
AAAAAACGAAAAAAATCTAAAAAAATCGAAAAAAAACCCCAAAAATCACAACAACTGCGGCTAGTTGAAAATCTAGTATGCATAGGTTGAAATAAAATACAAACATACTCTCTAATGGCGAATTCCATAAACTATAAGTATGACTAAAACCCAAAAATCCCCAAAAAATCCAAAAATCCGCTAATTTTTGGTTAATTTTTGTCTTTTTTCGTTATTTTCCGTTAATTAACGGAAAATTAACGGAAATTAACCTCTGTCCGCTATTAACGGATCCGGGTGGCCATCTCTAGACTCCGCCTGAGGCCCCGCCCTCTCCACCGGGGGACCATCCGGGGGATGACTTGCCATTGGAGCCGCTGGTAGCGGATGACCCACTGTACGGCACCGACCTGGACGGTTTGCTCCGCGACGATCGCTAACGTGGCTACTATGGGTTAGGTAGTTATTGACATTTTCTGGAGTGTGAATTATGTAATTGGCTAAATCGACCTTTTGGGAGTGTTATTTAGAGCTTCTTGGTTCCAACGCGCCCTTAAACGCCCAATTCCATTAAGAAACGGCAAAGATATGGCCTCCTGAAGTTGTAGTACTTAGGGGCCAAGGGTTGAGGGTTAGATGCTTGGAATTAGAGGATAATGGGTCGATTGTAGGTGAACGGTGGACGGTGACGATGTGCCTGAACGCGTACTTGTGTCGTCTTGTCTTGATGTGACCGCGATGGACCCGCGATTGGGCATCGTGCATGCGATATGTGCGCGCGCATGCTGTGAATTCGTGTAACCATTCTCGCCCACTCTCTAGCCTCCTGCGAGCCAGCAAACCACCACCTCGCTGCGCCGCCACCTCTCGCCGGTAGCAGACCCCGGGGATCTATCCCCGTCGAGCATTGGGCCCACCGCGTGACCACAGGAGCGACTGCCTCGGATACGCCCACTGTCCAAGGTGGAGAGGGCCGGCTGACCTCCAACAGCCGAGCTGCAGGGCAGGGCGACCCCAACGCCTCCGGAAACCAGTGGCCGCCGACGGGACCGCAACAATCGTTGCTGGATGGAGCACCAATTCCTAGCGTCCTACATGGAGGCCACTCGGCGGACGCTCCAGTCCAAGTTCTTGCGCTTCCAGCACTTTTGCGAGGTGCACGACCTGGCCGTGCTTCCCGCCCGGTGGGCCTCGATCTACCGATACATTCGTTTTCTTCGGGAGGAGGGCAAGGTGGGCGTGCGGTCGTTGCCCCCGTATCTGGCCGCTATTTCGATGATGCATCATGTCGCCGGCCATTTAGGCTTCTCAGCCTTCGACCCGGTCACCCGCATCCTCACCCGCGCTTGGCAACGGGCGGCTCCGGCCCCGGTGCAGCATCGCCGACTGGTCCCCATTTCGCTGCTCCTATTCATTCTAGACGTTGGCCTAACCACCAAGGACGGGCCCACCCTTCGGGTGGCGTGTGCGGCCCACCTCGACTACATTTTCTTCAACCGGGCCCAATCGGGCCATTACATTCTGGTCGATGACATTCGCATCGATGAGGAGGTCGTGGTCTTCCGTGAGCGCAAGACCAAGCTGCGCCCCAGGGAAGAGCCCCGGTCGCGCTATCGCTCGTGGCCTTCCCGCGGCGCCCCCGAGGTCGTCGCCCTGTTGCGCCGTTGGACGCATTTCCGCGATCAAGCCTGGGCGCAAACGGCTCAACCGCCGCGCCATTTCTACTGCCTTCCCGGCGACGCCACCCCTTCGTCCAAGACCGTGGCCTCCTGGTTTTCGTCCCTGCTCGCACACTTTCTGGACCTCGCCCAAGAGTCCTTCACGCATCATGGCCTGCGCGGTGGGGGCGCGTCCAGCTGCTTCGCCTTAGAGGTCACGGAGCGGCACATCCGGGATTGGGGCGGGTGGAAGTCGGACGCGTTGTGGTCCTACATAAATATTTTTCGTTTACCCACTGAGTGGGGTTTTCGGCTTTTCGGTTGGATGATCATCACCGCCCGCGACCTGCATGAGCAATTCGGGCACATCTTCTGCCCCGGAGGGGCCTCGAGTTCCCATAGAGTGACTGGGCAAGTTTAATGGACGGGAACCTCGGGAATGTGACAGTTGACGGTGTTTGTAATTATTGTCATGGGGGTACATGACGGGGTGGGCTCAGGAGACCGGTAAGGCAGAAATGAAGTTAACTATCCTTTTAATGGGTTTCTGCCAAGGGCGACGATGGGTGGTTACCCGACATTGTTTGAACTGGTTTTTTTGCGTCCGCGAGATTTAAGCACCTAGTACCGTGGGTCAGTCAAAGTACAGTATTTCGAGGTGCCGCTAGCGAGGGCGTCCTCGAGTTTGGCGGGCTTTGGCGGGGCGGCAGAGGGCGGCTATTTAGGCAGCCCTTCGGTCCCCCTCCTTATCTTGTTTCGCACCCAGCCCTCCCACCCTGGATTGTGGAGTTCGGGTTAGTTGTGGGATGGAGAGGGAGTTGAGGGAGTGAAGTACGGGAAAGGGAGCTGACTCATGGGGAGTCACTCACTGAAGTGGCATTGAAGTATTAGCGAAGTGAATGGGCAAGTTTAATGGACGGGAACCTCGGGAATGTGACAGTTGACGGTGTTTGTAATTATTGTCATGGGGGTACATGACGGGGTGGGCTCAGGAGACTAGTAAGGCAGAAACAGGTCAATCTGTTGGCAAAGCAACCTAAGAGCCCCACGTTGTCTCAACGCCAAGACCATTGATGCCTTTCCCTTTTGGCCACCCACATTTTCCAATGAGAGGTGAGTATGCAGCCTCGCAAAATCTGATCTTGGGTGGCTAAACAGAACAACATCACATGGAGGAGGGCATGTAGAATGTTCTACGCTTCGTTAAAGAAAGGTTCCGTGATCATTGGCACCAACATCAATCGTCATCAAAATCCATGGATTACATTTGTCACAAAATGACAAAACACAGCCCGTGCACCTGATAGGCAATGTTGGTTGGCACCAACAAGATTCACACCAGGCACTGACGAACCCCAACCTCAACGAAACCTGAGGCCAGATTTTTGGGTAACCATCAAGGGCACAGACAATCAGTTTTGATGCGCAGGTCGGAGGCCTGCCAAGAAAGGGAGATCAGAGGAATTGAGGGTGGATTCAGAATCACTGGAGCAGCAGAAGGTTTGTCCTCAGGCACAATACGAGGCCATGGTCCGCAACGGCCAACGGTATTCAATGATGTAAGCTGTTCCACAGTTTGGAGGAATTTCTGTGGTGCAAGGAGCGTGCGCTCGATCCATTTAGCGACATCGACACATGCCTCGCTCGTGGAAGGCTCGCTAGACAGTGGGAGGCGTATCCTTGGATCCATAGAGGAGAGGCCTGAGGGTGGCCCCAGGTTTTGCTCCCAGACACAAAGACGCTGGAGGCAGCTGAAGGCCAAGAACACGCCACTGAACTGTGCAATGGGGAAGCAACATCAAGCCCAGCAGCGCCGCATTCTGGGGCAGAGGTTGACTCAGCTGGCAATACAGTACATTGGACTGCAAGTGGCATCAGCCGAATCTGCCATGGGCCAACAGAAAAGGGGCCTTGAGGCCCAACTGCCCAACTGTGTGCGGTCGCAAGTGCCTGCAAATTTGCAGTGCGTTACTCAAATACACTGAACGAGTCCAACACAACTAGATCTTTAGCTGACAATAATGGGTGACAAGGCACCACCAGCGTGCAGAGAGCTGCACTGGGCCCACCAACCATCAGTGGGACCAACCACCCCTCAGCTGGACCAACCTCTCAACAGCTGTGGACAAAGCACCCATCAATTGGACCCAAAGCAACACGGATGGCAGTTGAGGAAAACCCTTACTGAAGCCCCAACTGTTTCACTTGGAACTTGAAAAGAATCAACTATCCCCCTGGCTGAATCAATGCCAATTGTTGCATCCGCTCATGTGCCCAGACAACCTGGCTACAGGCTGGGCATGGAATATGACCATCCATTGTTAGCGACCCAACATTCAGAGTCCAATCTCACTTGGCTAGCGCAGGTGGGACTTATCCTGCCTCCAGAGACTCCAGTCCTGGACAAGCAAATGTAGACTGCACATAATACCTAACATGGGATGAGAAGCAGGTTTTGGCATACCTTTCAAGTTCGTGTCCTGGGAAGTCCTAGAATTGTGGGGATTCCGAACAACCTTCGACTACCTTCACACAATCGGTGCAGTCAGAAGACTTCAGGCTCTTGGGCCACTTGCAGACCACAACACTGCAATAATCAAGACCACAAACGGCCGAATCCAAGTTTTATATCCACGATGCTGTGATGGCCACTCGGAGGTGACGTGTGTTTCGTGCCACAGGATGGCAGGGAAATAATCTGCAAGGTTCTGCATGCGCGCTGATGCCCAGCAAGAGGCAGCTGCCGCATTTCCCAGGGAAATCGAAAGCATGCCACAGTGCCCATGACCCTCAAGCCAATGTGTGCACAGCCCAAGAGCAATGTGGCTGTTAAGGCCCCGGCGGACAACACAGACACGACGAGCTGCACGTCGGAAATTCGACAGATCACTTTGGAATTCAAGGAGCAACAAAACAGTGTGACCCATGTTGACAGGAGGTCGATGATGGCAAGCTGGATGCAAAGGAAAGGACGGTGGTGTCAGACCAAAGTGCAGAAACAGGTCAAGGGGTGACAGGAAGGGTTCCCTGCTACGGCTCCACACACTACATCACCAATAAAGGTTTCTGACACCAGGAATGAAGTTTGGGACATCAGAGCCGGGAAACTACTTCACCCAGAGCCCTGCTCTGACACCAAGGAGACGGCAAATGAAAGAAAGGAAGAGCCTTGCCTTGAGCCAATTTCAACAATGACGCTTCCTTTGCAAGAATATGTTCCAATTTACTAACCTCCAAGTCTGGCAGTGGCAGCTTTGGGATGTGAATAGGGAGGGGATCAGGCCAAAACCCTTGCCGCGTGGCTCCCAACACAGTGATGGATGTGCTGTGCACACAACATGCAGCTGTTGTGGTTGGTTGTTCATGCCTCCATGGGTGCACTGGTCGTTTGATATCTACATGTGTTGACATTTTGACCAATCAAGCGAGAAAAAGCTTACAGTCCAGAGCCCGATGGTAGAGAGTTGCACCACAACACACCAACACCAATTCCTACTGTCCGATGTTGACTCCTCTGGTGGTCAAAATTTTAAGCAGATCAGTTGTGTGGCAAAATGTTGCAGATACAGCGACTGCAAGATGCTCTCGCGGCAACCACTAAGTCATTGCAACACCTCTATCCAATCGGGAAGCCCACCAGTGGTAGGGTGCACCAGTTTCACTGCCACTCTAACCCCATCATGCACGCACTATGCTGTTCTATAGATTTCCCAAAGAATGTCTTCCTAAGGGGGTAGGTTGGGGAGTCTGAGTCCACCAATTTGATGTCCAAATCATCAAAACCCCACTTGGCCACACCTTGCGAATGCCTGGGTAACAATCGCCAACATCGACAAATGAACCAAAAACAACCGCACTGATATTAAGTTTGGTAATGATCAAGTAGAACAGCTGCAACTACTCAACGTGAGACAATGGCACCGATGTCAATGTTGCTGTGCAAGCGCATCCGTAACTTATTGGGGGGGGGGGGGGGGGGGCTCCATCGCATGGGACAACACCACACAACCACATACAGGGGCCTGGTGTCAAAAAATGCAACATCACTTCGATGACTTTAATGGATAATCTACAGGAGCTGAAAGGCTTCCACAACCAGGAAAAACACCCACAATCTATTCCTAAACACAGCAGGCCAAAGCACAGCACCCACTGAATTGCACCAATCCCTATGTACCCAAGGAATCTGTTTGAACACCACCTGGAAGCCCAATCCTAGGCCCAACAATTACACCTGCAGCAGGCACACCCCCAAGTTGCTGCGCATCATCATACACGATTGTCATTGTGTCTCTGCCCCCACGCACCTCAAAACTATGCCTGCAGCCCTCATCGTAAGCAGACAGGTCAAAACAAGCATCTGCATCAGCACAGCAGCCTGAAGCTTGGCCAAACACCCCCCTGAGCGCTGGATTCGGATCTGGTGTGGCATAACCAGCCAGTCCATCTTGGGCAGCAAGGCACTCAGGTTCCTCCCAGTTGGCAGATTCCATTGACGCCTCGCAGGTGGGTGGCTGTGCAGCCGATGGGGAATTCTGAAAGGACAAACAAGGGCGCACACCGTTATATGAGGTGGACAATACTGGCCCCATCCAGCTACAAGTTTGGGGGTTTGTGAATCGAGGAGAATCCACAAGAAGGTGTGTGCTGCTGACACAACAGATAGGCAGTTCTTCTGTCCAAGACCACACAAGTCTTGCACCATAGACACCCATATGGCATATGATAAATTTCAGTTCAGCCCTTCACCATAAAATTATTCTTAACACAGATTGCACATTTCTGGATGAATTGGTTATGAATACATTTTCCTAATGCCACTTACAACCCACCAACAAAAACACAAATGCCCTTTTTTCAGAAGCAGCTGACTGCAATTTGTTGCATCACAACGGTAGGGAATTGACTGCCAGTGCTTTCCAGTGAATATAATTTGGACTTTGGGGTTGTTGATTATCGCCTTCTGGGCATTGTGTGCACAGCTATGTGCCAGAACTGGCGTTGTAGGTATGCACAAGCACAATGCAGCAGTTCCTGCCTCCCTCTTGTTCACAGCAAGGCTACTGCACGTCACTGTGATACCAGTACAAGTGCTGGGCCTCCTAACACATTCTGTATGCCTCCATGGGCAGAAGCCCTCCCATTTCTGAGCTGCAGTGTGCGCATGCTGGAAACCCTATGCTTCATCAGAGACGCACGGCTTGCTGAGCCTCAATCCACTCTTCTGTCAACAACTGCAGACAGGCACTCTGGGTACAATTGCATCTGAGCTGCATCCTGTGTTACAATTTCTATTCCAAATATGGCTTCATGTCCAATACTTTCTAATTGAATATGGCGCAAGATGCATTCCTAGTGCAATTATCTTTACCATTGCCGATGGTCTCCCTACCACTATTAGTACTGACACTCTGACTTTCGGTGCTACCAGAGCGCTGTCTATTTGAACAGCCAAAGTAAACATTTGGATTCTCAACACCATACTTCAACTTAGACCTGTAACAGGTCCCTGCTCCAAAGGTGGCCAAAGAAAGTGAAGGGGCAATGAGATATGGCAACATAGCATTCTGCATTCCAAAGATCATTTTCAGCAATCTATCAGTCCTTTTGTCCTTTCATTAAAACCATATTCTCTTCAGTAGTTAGCAAGCCCTCAAACCAACTATTGGAAGTACAACAGTGTGAGCAAACAGACAGCATCAACAATACATTGTGCTCTTTTCAGTCATGTGGCGTTTGACACACAATGGATGCACAAAATTGGCTATAAATCTCTGATTTTATCGTATGGCAAGCACATGTGTTTGTTGCACACCCGTGTTTCCTGTTGTGCGATGGTGCCCTCCGTTGCTTATCATCTTTGCTTGTTCAGGAGGGTGGTGCCCATTGTATGGTGTGTATTTCCTTATCTTTCACAACTATGCTCTCTTTGTCATGTTTGTAATCCGTTTCCTTTGCGGAGCTCTAGCTCAACTCTTTGTTTTCTTTCTCAGTCGAACGTTGGAAAAAACGGCTTAATGGGGCAAACATCGCGGGGTGGCTTTGCACATGTCCATCAAGCTTGGTGCAAAGACTTAACTTTGGCAAGTGGTATAGAGGCAGCAAAAAGAATACCATATTCTGTGATGTCCTGGACTGACAAAACAACACATAAGGACAACAAACCAAGATGAGCACCTTGCAGCAGCTCTGGCATCTTTGTAGGCATATCCTCTTGCTATCACCCTGGCCTTCACCCTCCAAGTTGCTGGACACCATCGGAAGGTGTGACAATTGGGCAGCTACAGCTTCCACATCATCTGGCCGACGCCGCTTGCTGCACAGCACATGTCACAATATTTCAGTTTGGAATCTGCATCCAACGAAGAGATTGAGGAAACAAGGTAGAGAGATTCTGTGCATGGACATAGGCTTAACATGGCTACTTGCAGATACAAGGGCAGTGATGGGCTCCTTTGCGTTTGGACAAGCGCAACCGTTTGGGAATTTTTGCCAAAGGTACAAATTTGACAAGAAGAAATGTGCCCCTTCATCATGTGGGCATGGCTTGCCAGATAGTGACAGTCACTGACAAAATTGCTTTGCAGGCCAATACATATGCCTTATACAGCCTCAAAGCTCCCGAGTTTGGATGCACCACAAGGGCAAGTTGCTGTAGCAATTCAAGCACATGCAGCACAACACCCCAAGCATCTAAACATTCAATAGACACTTTCATCAGAGCACATACGTTTGGATCAAATTTCGCGCAAGGACCACAATTTGCAATGTATGGCAAATACATCCCACAAACTCTAACAACATCTCACCTTCCAGAAGCAGGGGACAGTGCCATGAGCCTCGGAGAGTAAGGTTGCAAAGACAGAGTACAGTTCGGAACCATTCTTTCCACGCGTTCAACTATCCTGCCAGGGGCAATCAACTAATTAGGATTCTTCAATTGAAGCATAATACTACAAAGATAACCTTGACTGTGGTGTTGTGAAACAGATAATCTCAGCTGCAAACTGAAACAATGCCTCTCTCTACGTTTGGCACCCCAGGAACAGAGAGCCCCACAAAGAATGCTTATCCAGTCAGCCAATAGGCAATGCGGCAGAAAATGAAAACAAACATCGGTGCACAAAAAGAAATCCATGCACATTTCTCGCAAAACCACTATATTAGCTCTGAATGCTCACACCTATCAGTCTCCCACCACAGGCCCAACCATGAAACACTTGGAGTGAAGTACAACATTGCAAGAATGAGTCAAAGAATAACTATTTACGAGCATAGTAACAATGCTTAAGCAGACGACTTGTGAACACGTTGCAACAAAAGAATTGTCTCCACTTATAGTGGCCTATAGCACTGACAACACAGTGTCTTTTTTTTACCAGCTCTCTGTAGGTCTAATTCATATGTTCCTGCATTTGCCATCCCATTCACATTGTGCAACAGGGCGGTAGCCAGCATTGCGATACCTGGACATTAAAGAAACACTGATTGGAAACCCTGCGCGTTCTCCAACACCTGTAAGGCGCAGCAGCATTGTTTCCAGTTGATTTTCAACAGCTGTAGCCCATTTTGCCATTTTGCATCAAGTCCACTTCCATCGTTCCTTTGCCAGTTCACCTGTTCCTGAAGCTGGCTCTCTGCTTGTGCTGGTAGTCCACAAACTCGTCCAGCAACACTGGCCAGGCACTGCTTGGATCATAATTCCTGAGATCTTCATGAATCTGTCGGCTGAAGTCCAGGACCTGTGCAGGCCAACAGCACCACCCTCAGCAACAACTGCCAACGGACATTGGCAATTCTTCGCCCAGCTTTCTTTGCTCAGATTGTGTTTTTTATTCATGCAATGAATCCTTGGGCTTCACACAGCCTTGAACTTCAGTGTGAGGCAGCACAGCGCCCAATGTGGGGGCAGGGCGGGCATCTGGGTTCTCAGATAGGTTGTTATGTTTTGGAGTACAAGGCAATCGACAATAAGGTTGTGAAAGAATCATGTAAACGAGTATACCTGTGCACAGCATGCCAAATTCCACCTACAACAAGTGGTCAAGTGCTCAAGTGGTCCAACAATCCCATCATCACTAGCATCAGTAAGAGATGACAGGAACTGGCAGCAGAATGGGACAAACCAAATATGCAACCTGACCCTGGCATCACCTTGCAGCGAGGTCCGTGGGACTTGCTCCTCATACTGCCTTAAATTCACCTTACAGGAAACTAAGGCTGCATTCTGCAGGCAGTTGGGAAATTTGACCACCATGAGCAACACTGTGGCTGCCATTCTTGGGCCACAGTTGGCGCATAGTATGAATACTGGTTCAGTAGACTTGCTGAAAACTGGCCAAAATCACATGCCTGCTGGATGTCAGATGTTTCTGGGGAAATGCTTGAAGGCAAGCAGCCCATGATCAGTGCTATGTCCACAACTGGACGCTTGTCCCAAAAATTGTCTGCACACACCTGCCTCCATGTGTCCTCAGTGATCACCAACCGTGCACTGCCCATCACAAATTCACACCACCTGTCCAGCAACCTGAACCTGTTCTTCAACACAATTTTCCATGCCTGTACGGCTCTCTCAACCTGCCAAGGGAGGCACAAGTGGGGTTGAGATGTGCCTAAAGTCGAGAAGCATGCCATGCACCACAGCACCCAACCCCTAACAAGAATACTATGGGCCCTCTTCTTGTCTAAAGCACAGTGTGAACCACAGACAATGAGTGCAAACACTGGAAGCGTGGGAGCTCAGCTCCAAATAACAAAGACAGTGCCCTATCCTAACAATCTCCATTTTATGTTCCCAGGTCGTGCTCTTGTTCCTCAATGGGTGAGCAAAGATCGCCACAAAGTACAGGACAAGATGGAAAGATGGCATGTGTGGATATTGGTAACTGTTGCTCACCAACTGTGTATTGACACTTGAATCGTTGTGCCACTGAGCAAAAAGACAACCCTGTGTCCATGTCCAACTCAACCATGTTCAGCATGACCACAACGTGTAGCGATGCCTGCCTTGGGAGCTGTCTTTGTTTTTTCATTATGTTGCATCACAGTTCAGAGTCCATGTGGGCAGTGTTGTTGTTGACAAGACTCCGTAGGCTATCATACCAGGGAATGCTGTGCTACGATCCCTCCTTGTCCAGAACCCCCAATTCCATCACTTGGGCTCACAGGCCATTCATTTGCATGCCACAAACCCACAAAACTGGTAAAAGTACCCCAGTGGTGGTGGCACATGTGGAACCAAAAAGCTGTCATGTACAAGATATATCCTTGTGCGATCAGCTGACCAACCATAATGGGAAACAAGGCTGTACCATGTGGTTTCATACCATGGCAAACCCAGGAGGCCCATGTCATTTGCTATGCACCATCTTATGCGATACAGTCCCATTGCAGCAACACAATTGAACACTCCTGAGCAGCAAGTTTCAATGACACATGGGTGCCTGCAGTTTCAAATGTAGGGTAATTGTACCATGGCATGCTTCCAGCAGTTTGGCAAGAATCTACTGCCGAATTTGGCAGTTGTAGTGATCGTTTTGAGGAATCTGCAAACCGATTGCTGCCTGACATTGTCCTGTACAGCTGATAGAGCTGTGTTTTGCCACTACTCAACAAACTCAAGTATGCTTATCAAAGCATTATCTATTGCAACACTTTTCTGTTTACTTTTGTAACAAATGCAATCCAAGCATTTACACAACAATAGAATTGGAAGTATGTCAAACAAAAAGCATGGATCTCACCTGCAATGCACGCTTTCCCATATCGCGGCATACAAAGAACACAAATCTGTAGAACAGCGTAAACGTGTTGCAGTCCAAATTCTGCAACACCACAGAACCAAACTTTGGTGTCTTGCTCCCCGCTGATCCAGCCATCATGGCACATGCAATGCACCTAGGAATTCACATTCGAATACAGTGGGATGCCCTCTGACAGTTTTCTGTTCTGGGCCATCAGGCTCACTCTGCCAGACAACAAGGTCCCCACCTGAAAGAGGCATCTGTCCCTGGCCTGGACCACAGCTGCCAATGCTCTTTCACTGCCAGATGACCGCACCACAACAATGGTCACCTCTTGCTATAAGGAAAGGCGCCTGCAATAATGCGAACTGCTAATGCATTCTGAGCAACAAAGAGATGAGTCACAAGCCACATCAAAATATGCAATGGAACAGTTTGTATTCTACATGCCTGGCCCTTTAACTTTTGCCAGAGAAAATGCGCATAGTTTCTTGCAGATGAAACGTAGGTGGACTGGTGTTTCAAAGCTTTAATGCATTGATATGAGCTGGTAGTGGCAACACCAGGGTTATAGCACAGGCCAACTTGCTAGTGCATGGTAGAGCTTCGGCCAAGCGATGCACTGCAAGGCAGTTTTCCTGTCTGTGGCACTTTGTGCCATTGATCCTTTCCAGTGCGAAAGGTTTGTTCGTTATGCCTCCTTGGCAACAACTGGGAGTAACCAACAAAACTATTTCACCTCTGCAGAAAATAGAGTATCCTATCTTTTTGTGGTTAATCATGTGTGTGAGGTGCAGACAGCTTGAAAGCAACAGACATTGTGGGGGCATCAGCTGGCCTGCTCTGCATATTTGATGCAAGAGCTTTGCTACGCTATCTGCAAAACTTGTCACAAGGATTCTATTGGAAGACAATGGCTTTGTGAGTGCGCTGCAGCAGCCCGTCTCCTCACCCATGCAAACCGGCACCTTGCACGCCAGCTTGGAGTTCGTTCAACTGAGAACGCACAACGTCTGGGTCTGCTCCGCACATTACCACTGCCAATGCACACAGGAAAATCAGAGCCCAACGAAAAACCACCTGACACATGGCATGCCACGAGCTTGGTCCCTCGCCATCTGAGCAAGCCAGCCATCCGATGGCCCGCTAACAGAGAGCTTTATGCCAAAGTGCCCTCACCATCACATCCCCACACTCCCCCCACTGCTCGCCACATTAGGAAATGCAAGATAAGCAGAAGTGCTAGGCAAAATCCTCCAATTCCATTTGTAGCTAAACGGCACAAAACAGCCCTTACGCATGCAGGGCGAAGTCGGGCACAAGTCCGAAAGCAGATTGAGCGGGCCGTGGTCACTATCAAATCCCGTCGATACCCAGAGTCCAGAACGGAAGCCGGTGCCAAGTCCAGCAAGCCAGCCAGGCGATAAGTCATACAATGGCCACCACGCCGACAGCGAAACGACATCCCCTTCGGGCGGATCGTGAGCGGAGCCAATCCATTGCACCATATCGTTCAAACACTGCACGGCGCTGCCTGACTGCTGCACTTGCACCCGCGAGGTGATGATGGGGACGAATTCGAGCGCGAGCGAGCGCCGCGAACAAATTACAATCACTGCTCTGCTCGGGCTTAACAGCAAGCTGATAGCCACCCTCTTGCGTTGTTGTGCGAAAATGTGAAAATTCATGGCGAACAACGCAGAGCAGGCAACCGTCAGGACCAAAGCGCGGCAAAAACACTAATGCCTTCGATTGCGCCACGGCGCCAAAGGCGCAAGGGGATCCAATCCAGGGCCCCCGTGCTCTCCCCGCCGTCGAGTGGGTAAAGTGTAGGCGCTGGGCGGACCGAAGTTAGGCGCAGGGACGGCAAGAAATAGGCGCAGGGCTGGCAAGTCACCAGGCACGGGGCGGTTGGGAAATGTGCCGTAGCCGGCATCACCCGACAAGGAACAAAGTTCAAGGCCAGCCCCATCAATGGCTCCCAACCCTTCAGACTGTACCCCTGCATTCGGCCCCTGGACCGACCTCTGAATCGGTCGAATGCCTCCGCGAGCAGCGGCTCCGCCTGGCCCCTGGCGTCGAACGCCAGCGGGGGGCCGGAGCACGCCTTGAAGGGTTCATGGCGCTGCGGCGAGGAGCTCCCGGCGTCGCAGTCCATGGCCGGCGGTGTCCTCGGGCAGCCGATGCGGCCTGTCCAACTGTCGGCCCGCGGACAGGACAGGACCGCCCCCAGGAGCGGGAGGCCACAGGACCCCCGGGGAAGGCCGATTGCTAGGGAGTTTTGCCTGCTAGGAACTTGGAATTCTTCCCATTCTCTTGAAGGAAATAGGAAGAAAACAAAACAAAAACGTTTGATACAATAGATAAAACAAATAAAGAGCAGAGAATAAAATAATGTGGACCGAGTTTTGTTTGGTCGCTCTCCCCCAAACTGTTGCGGCTTTGGCACAAAACGTGCACAAAGCGGCGTGGATATTCGCATGATAAATGTCAACCCAATTATAGATGGTTTGTTTTTGACTATACGGTTTGCATGTTCCTTGGCGGTGTTCAGTTGCGACTTACTGTACGGGGTGGACGCCTCTGCGATCGGCTTTTAAGTGTAGGTTGAGTGGCTTTTTAGGCGCGTGGGCATTCAGATGATTGGTTGTAAAGCGTTCATGTAGGGTGCACACAAGAGGCGTAGGATCTTGCCTTGCAATATTTTTTCTTCACTTCTGAACTATGAAAGAAATGTGCGTGTGATATGTGCGAAGGGCGTTTTTAGCTTCTTATCAATGGAGGGACTACTTTTCAGTGTTCTTTTTGGGACTTTGAAATGGATTGTTTTTAAGTACTACTATCTGAAGCACTAAAAATGATGGAAATGGTAATTGTTGAAATCACCTCAAATCAAGGCCATTTATGCAACGGCCATTGATTAAAAAACCAACAAGAAGGGGTAAAAAAGAGGACAAAAAGGGGTGATTTCATAACACAGGGGATGAAGTTTTAAGTGGAGAAACCATGGGATAAAAGTTGCCTTTATTAGGATCAGAATTTAAGACTTTAACCATCAGGAAGCCATGGACCGAGGGTGGCAGCGCCATGGTTGGGGTATGGCAGCGCCATGGTTGGTGCATGCCAGCGCCATGGTTGGGGTATGCCAGCGCCATGGTTGGGTTATGCCAACGCCATGGTTGGGGCGTGCCGGCGCCATGGCACAAGTATGACTAAGCGATGTGCAAAGTACTGGGAAGGAAACAGAACCTCTTTGCAAGGTGTTACCAGGTACAAGGACTAACTACAGTCGCCAAGATACCACATTTGTCTACCCTGGCAGCGTGGACAGCGGCCTGTCCGACTGAGACTACCTCTACGTCAGACCCAAGAATTAGTTCCCAACATTCTAGAGCTTGATCCGCGTATACAGCCTGCACAGCAGTGCGCGCTGCCCATCGAAGTCGCACCGCCTGCTTGCGGTCAGACGCGGTCTCCCACGATGGGGTGTACGGACTATTGGAGGTATCGGAGTTGATGTCGTATCATCGGAGGTGTACTGAGCGATGGCAAAAGCGGGAATACGACTGCGAGAAGACGATGATACGATGTCGGAGGCTGCCGGGCTACAGACGGACGATCGATTGACAAGGAGTTACTGATACGTTCAGTCAAAGATGGGATAGCGTCATAATAACGTAGGAACGATCCTCAGGCAGGCAGACTTGAAGTGACTAATTGTTGATGAGCTGTCAAGGGTCGGAGTGTGACGGCGCCGTGTTTGGGGCATGGCCAAGCCGCGTTTGGGGTATGCTGCCGCCACGCTCGGGTTTGGATCGAGGGATGATCTGATCCATGACAGGCGCACTATGACGTGTATTGGATGGGAAAGAATCTTTTCATAGTCGGAGTTGTACTGGGAACATTGGGAATAGTACCAAAGACAATAACGATGTACTAATGCATTGGTTTTAATACAAATACGAGGCGCTCTATGGTGAGCAGGAGCCTCGTTGAGTCCGTTGATTCCTGTCTGAACCGTGTGCCTCTGGTCGTGCTGGTTGCCGTGTCGGTGCCAGCTTGCCTCCGCCCCTCTCGCGAAAGTGCTGCCCTAGTCGGTCGGGGCTTCGTGTCGACTTCCCATCGCCGGCAGCGTCGCGTTGGGCGGAGGAGCACCCGGTGGAGTCTGTCTGCCACCCCAGAGGGTCTGACAGGGCGCGGAAGCGAGCTCCGTTAATGATCAATTCTACTCGGTCGGATATTTGGTTGGTTGGTAAGACTGCGCTGGCTTTGAAGGAGTGACGTGGTCGGTTATGGCGCATTGCTTGCAAGATAACGCAATGGACACTGGCGGACACGCGGCAGTGGCTGCTAGGACTAGGGCTTCCATCTGTCAGTCGTCAACTTCCACAATCAAAAAAGATGGTCATTAACGTCTGGTAGCTTTTGTCAACTTCATCCACAACAACATCTTGTGAGGATCAGGGGTGCATTATCCAGCAACCATTATGGTCAGATTTTAAAAGCCATGGAAATTTTGTGGAGCCGAGCATTCCAAATGCAACCGACGTCTGGTATTTTGCATGACACTGTTGGTGCTTTTGAAAGCCTGCCTTTGGTAGCTCTTACATAATTTGTTCGTGCACCTAAGGGACTGGTTTGATTTGAGCTGTCACCTGAGAAAGGTATGATGGGGTGGTTTGGTGTGCACTAAATATTTAGCTTGATCCAAAACAGAATTTGCATAGAAAAGGATTGGAGTTCGCTGCAAAACCTAGGGTGTTAAGAACAACCGTGCACAAGTATGATCAAATTCCAAGAGACACGGTGATTAGTGCCAAAGCATTGATCTTGCATATTTGCCAATGCTGTATGGGAGGTACATATTTACATCAACCAACAAAACGCCCTTGATTGAAGCAAATGTAGCCGGCTGTTGTGAGCGAGAATTCAGCAATGCAATTAAGCATATCGGAAGAGATGATCCAAAAAGTTATGATAATTGTGACGTGGTTACTTGGGGTTAGGCTAAAACTGGCATTTCTGAAGAGGTGGTTAGTCAAAAAAGTGCAAATACGTTAAAATCGCATTATTCAAGAGCTCTTGATGCCGATAGCGCCTTGAAACATCCAATTCCATGTAGAAACGGCAAAGTTATGGCCGTTTGAAGTTGCAGTACTTTGGCATGGGATTCGGACCGGTACGGAGCAACATCGGGGATGATACGGAGCTGATTTAGGTGAATGGTGGGCGGGGACACGAGCGCCTAATACCTTACAATACACTATATACTGTGGTATGTTGTCTTGTCTTGATGTGACCGCGAGGGACCTGCGATCGGGCCTCGCGCGCATGCGGGTCCTGAAACAGGCACATGCAGGTCACGAGTGTAATCCGTTCTTGGCCCACTGCCTGGTCTCTCCGCGACCAGCGAGCCATCGACCGGCTGCGCCACCACCCGCTATATACAGCAGGCCCCGGGGGACGATCCGCATTGTTCTGGGCCCACCGTGCATCCGAGGGAATGAGCGCCCTGCTTCAGCCCACCGAATTCGGTGGAGAGGGCTCGCTGACCTCCAACAGCCGAGCCGCAGGGCGTGGTGACCCCACGAGCTTCGGAAACTAGCGGCGCCCTTCAGGGCCGCAACAATAACAATAATGTCAAAATGTTGAAAGAGTGTAGTAGTGCCCATTTGCTGTCTACAAACAGATTCTCCATGAATCTGAGTGAATAGGGTTGGGACATACTAGAATATGGCCAATGCATCAGTGTTGGGAATTGAAGGTTTGCATGGAATTGGACAAATCTTAAAAGAAACGCCGTCGATGCGATTCAAACGGCCCCTTTGGAGTGCACACGTGAAGTGCAAATTCATGATGGTTGATGCTTCAATGGTGTTGGCACACGACCAAATGAAAGGCCACACCACACACAAAACGCCCGGGGCTTATATATTTGTTCACCCTCTCCATAATGAAGAGCCTTGCCGATGGTGGCGACGACCCTCGCAACCAAACAACTTGAATCTTTTTGCACCCACAAAAATCTTCTTTTCACGTAACAACGAACATCATCCATTACAAACCAGCCATATGGCACTTTGAAGATGCCCACTCATCACCACAATGCAACTCACTTTATAAAACATATACCAAAAGTGTCTTAAGGTAATATAGAAATGTTTAAATTGTGAGTGCAACCCCAACCATAGTATTTGACATATACTATGGTTGGGGTCGCACTCACAATTAAAACAAAGATTTTTTCTCCTATGAGAGAATATATCTACAACATATGGCATCTCCCACAACACTCAAATTCATGCCCACAAAAGTCCCATCATGGGAGAAACAATTCTGTGAATTCTAAAACACTGTTTTTTCTTTTAATAGATTCAGAATGCCTTGTATATAAACCATATTCTAGTATACAAGTCACACATTATGATGCATAAGTGACCCACCCAGTAAAACGGTGGTCATTATGCGATGTTGCAAACATAGGCTCTCCCACGTTTCTATCTACAAGACACTCCGAATTTTAGTGGGCTCATAGTTTCCTCTAGCAAGAGGACCCCAAGAAATTGTATTCAAATATTCAACATCAACCATTTGCCATAATTAGTGCACTATCTGCAATCCTGTGGCACACCACAGTGTAATCGCTAAACATCCCTCGTTACCACTCTTACAACTATCACCCAGCACCCCCATCAATGCCTAATCAACAGTGGTCTCATAGGCACCACAGCACGCAATGGACTTGGTAGTTTTTCTCTCCAACGAGCTGGCACCCTATTTCTGAATGAATATAACACCAAAGGATAGGCTGGTTGTGCAACTCACCAGCATGATCTCATGCTGGGGAAAGAGACATCCCAACTTGTTCCTTAGGCTTATTAAAACATATTTGCGAGCGAGCAAAGCGAGCGGAGCTTTATAGAGCAAAATCGCGATTTTGGCCGGCCGCGCGCCGCCAACCGCACCGCCCCCTCCCCGGGCTTCCTGGCGCCGCGCGCCGTGCGCGGGTGGCGCGCGGCACGGACGTCGACCGGCCATTCGCACCCTCCCCGACTTCCTTGCGCCTCGTGCGGCGCTCGCCATGCGCGCTGACCGCCCACTCACACCCTCCCCAACTTCCTTGCGCATTGCGCGGCGCGCGTGCGGCGCGGCGGGTGGCATGGGCGCCGGCCGCCCACTCACGCCCGTCCCCGGGCTCCCTGCACTGGCGCGCGGTGCGCAGGTGCGGCGCGGCGTGGGCGCCACCCCCCCTCCCGCCGGCTTCCCCCGGGTTTGCTCGGCCGGCGCGCCCGGCCTGCTGGCCTGGGCTCAGGCATGACTAAGGCACGAGGGGGGGGGGACACCTCTGGTGCCACGCGCCGTGCGTGCGTGGTCACTTTTTCGCGTTATGCGCGCTAGCGTTCCGCGGTTTCCGTAACGTCCGGTGAGCCTCTTGGCCTCTCGGCTACTGTGTGGTCCTGTACCAGCGTGCTGCACGCAGGTGGCGCACGCCGCGGGCGCCGGCCCTGCTCACGCCGCGGGCGCCGGCCCTGCTCACGCCGCGGGCGCCGGCCCTGCTCACGCCGCGGGCGCCGGCCCTGCTCACGCTGCCCATCCCGGGCTTCCTTGACCGGCGCGCGTGCAGCGCAGCGTGCGGCATGGCCGCCGACCGGCTGCTCATGCCTCATCCTCCCGGTTTGCTTACCCAGCGTCCGGCGCGCGGCATGGCCCCAATCGCCCGCTCACAATCCAACCCCGGGATTCCTGCACCGGCACGTGGTGCGCGGGCGCCGCGTGGCGTGGGTGGCACCCCGCCTCCCGCCGGCTTCCCCCGGGTTTCCTCAGCCGGCGCACGCGGCCTGCTGGTCTGGGCTTTGGCATAACTAAGGCGGGGGGGATTCCGGGACACCTCTGGTGCCACGCAGTGTGTATGCGTGGTCACTTTTTTGCATTACGCATCCAGCCGTTATGACGTTTGCGTTACAAAGCGTGGGTGGGGAGCTCTACGACAAGCACTGTGCGTACCCTTGACCACTGGATGGCAAGCGGGGAAGGTGCAGCGGGTAGCGTGAACCCAGGCGGCGCTTGGGCGAGTGGCCAGCGGTGGCGTTTGCCATCGCCTACGGCATTGGCTCGAGTCGGGAGGAGGGGAGGAGAAGGCGGAGGAAAGTGGGGTGTGAGGGGGGCCAAATCGACAATTCTGTTGATGGCAATCGACACAACCCTGCGATGTTCACTTCCACCAAGCTGGGCGACCGCTTTGAAGTGCCTTTTGGCACCTCTTGGCCATAGTCTAGAACGAGTGGCAGTTTAGGAAGGTGGAGGTGGGGGGCGGGGGGGAAGGGGCGAAGGGGGCATGTTCGAATTCAAACATTGCGTCTTTGGCGATTGACCCAACGGGTCGATCGCCGTGGACTTTCACTTCAAAGAGGCTTGGCGGCCTCATTGCAGCGCCTTGAGGTACCTTCTTGGCCGCCGACTGGAAGCGAGTGGCGTTGGGAGGTGGGGTGGGGTGTGGGGTGTGGGGTGTGACGGGGAAAGGTCAATTCTGTTTGGTGCGATCGATCCATCGGGTCGATCGCCATGATCTTTCACTTCAGAAAGGTGCGCTGACATCCTTAGGGCGGCCGCCTTGGAGCACAACCTTGACACTCGCTCTCGCCCATAAGAAAGTGGTTGCGGGTACGTGGTTTGGGGTTTAGGGTGCCACATTTGCAAGTTTGCAAACTTACTGCGATTTGGCACACGATTTGCAGACAAGTGTGTGTGCATGTGCACCACTCGAGCGAGCATGTTTGCATGAGCAATGTGTATTTTCTCTCCATAGCTGGAAAGAGACATCAATACATGGATTGAAATCTGGAAAACCACCAAACAAAAGATCTCTATTGCTAGAAACAGACATCATTATATAAAGTAAAGTTTCAATATATTCATGCTCTGTCACTGCTAGCAAAATGGTGTCTCGAAGAACAAGATGGCATGTGCTAGTTGGAAAATCATCAACTCAGCACCACACTATGGAAAACTATTACAAATTAAGCTATTCCTATCACAAGCATCACCAAGAACTGAGAGCCACGGTCAGCTCTGGTGTTGCAATATGGTAGAACCCATTAAAATATGCAATTTTCCAACGGCCATACCCATGAAGTCAAACCAAAACAGATGGCAAAACAACAAGCATTCGTCATCACAATAATTATGGCACCAACCAAGCCAATTTCAAGCTTCCTCATAAGCAATTGTGCCATCAGAATCAACAAGCAATCAGCTATCCCATCAAGATAAATCCACTCATCATCCATCAAACCCATCAAGCTCATAACTACGCACCCCGTGCACAACACCCACAACACTTAGTTGTCCCCCATGACCGTCCCAGCATTCCTTAGTACTGAGCAATTGTGCTAAACATCATTAAGGCATATCAGCTGGGCAGGTGCTACCACTGGGATCCCTTGCATCCCTTGGTAATCATATCATCAAACAACGCCTTCTCGACAGTGTTCGAGTGCCATCATGTTACAACCAGCTGACCAAGCACCGTCAGGAGGGTGTCTATACTCAGAAACAGCAATATGGCTCAACGATCAGCCATATGCGCACAGTGAGAGTCACCAAAAGCACAGCGACTATCACCGTCCAGCCAATCGCCGACGATTGCTGAACATTCCGCTCCTGTACATTCAACAACCTAGCTCATAGGAGCTCACAGGACGGTGGCGATCATCGCAAAACGCAAATTCAGGCCCAACAGGACTCTTGGGGTATTGTCGAGCGCTGCCGAAGCAAGGCGCAACCCCAGTGCTGACTTTCGTGTGTAACTTCACCCTTTCTGTTCACATACAGCGAAAAGCATGTAATGACTGAGCGGTTCGAAACAAGACACAAAAACCACGCTCAGACTGCGAAACAACACTCCACACCTCGCTCAGTAGCTCAGTATGACGAGCGTACTGATCATTCGTCGGATGTCACCAACCGATGTTGTCAATGCTCGTTCCTTGCGGTCCGCCGCTGCGCTCCACTCACTCGCCAAGCAGCGGGCGATGGAGACGAGTCGTTGAGTCGACGAAAACAGCACCCAACGTGAGCGCACGCAGGTCAGTCAGTCAACGAGATGGAAACGGAGCTCAACGTCGAGTTGTGGGTATGCGCAACGGTGCACAACCCAAAATGCAACCGACCCGGAGGGTCAAGAGGCAAGGGTACACAGAAACAAACGTGCCCTTTACAAAATCGCTCCCCTTCGACTGCGTTCGGCCCCCACACGATCACAGCATGACTGCCTCCCTCTGAACACCAACCGTCCAGACAGAACAGAACCGAAGGCGGACGGGTCTGTGGGGAAGAGAGAGCGAGGAGGGGGGGCACTCACACCCCAAACAGCCCCTCCTAAATACCCCCGCAAGCTCCATCATCCACTTCAACGACCCTTGGACATTCCAACAGACCACCGGATAAGAAAGGCCCCAGTGCCCCTTGCACAAACAGTCCATCAAACCAGAACTTCCCACTGGCGCTCACGCTCCTTCCCACTAACGTACCACAACTTGTACTGCCCTATCCACAGAATTTCATAGTGCCATTCGGGCAGTACTTTCATTGGCCTCCAATTGGCCCTATGGCCCCTACGCATTCCTTGGGACCAGCGGCAGGTCACGGGGCGCGGAGGCCTTGGGGGCGCAGGATGCGGGGATGTGCCGAACGTGTACGACACAGTACAGTACACGAATTGCCAAACAGGCAATCGCCTGTACAGTCGCTAAACCATAATGTACTGTCAGCAGCCGCACACAACGTCGCATCACGCCTCAATGGACCCCTCTACCCTGCTAGTACCTGTCCTGTCAACGTCCTAGGACCTTTTGAAACAGTTCAGGTCCATTGAAGGACAACCCCTACGGTCCATGGTCTCCTCAAAAGGGGCCAGAATTTGGCCTTCTTTCTCTGCGCAAGTCAATCAAAGGCTCCTGCGAATAGGCCAGCCTTTTCTCAAAGGTTCTTTCCATTGGGCTTGTACACTCTACGGTCCCTTTCTTTCCGTCTGATGTACCCATAGCTTCCAAACTGTGTACTGGAAATGTGTGACTCAAAACTGTAATGCCTCCCGTCAATCTAAGTTCTAACCAGATTAGTTCCTGCCCTTTTCCTTGGCAAAATGACAGCGCAGCCGCAGCTGATCGTGCTGCCCATCGACTGGTCTTAAAATGACCCAAATTATAAATATTGGGCTGGCTCTGATTATCCCAATCGCAGATTCACAGAATAGGGGACATCTAAGCCTAGACCGCTTTGAGTCAACCGTACTGGAATGTAGCTGACTGCGCACACGTTTTTTCTTGAGTACAGAGCAGTGACAGGACTAACAAAACCAGCCATCTTTGTACGTGTCAAGGGAAAACTGGCCGACTACGTCCGTACTCTTTCCCACCATCATTTTACTCGATTACAGTGGTGGCCAATAAATTGAACAGATTGAGCTGTAATCGAACAACAGCACGACTCGTGACCTCCTCGCCCTGGTCACGCGCACAAATTTGCATGGCTACACCCTTACAGGAGGGTGGCTGCCCATCAAAATTCTTTGGGTTAACTTACGCGCTTTTGCCAGCCTCGGGAACCACCGAATCTATCATCTCTGCATTCCTGTACGCAAGTGCAGCTCCATTAGTTGTACCTCCACCTCATGTGGCCCGACCTCCGGTAACTAATGAGCCCAATCGGTGGGGGAGAGGTCCCACGCACTGCGGCTCTGCGCCTATGACCATCCGCTGCTTCGGGCCCCCTTAAGCTCCTGGCACTGCCCTCACTCAAAGCGCCGGCCATAGCCACGTCTTGAGAGGCTCGTGCAAAGCTCTGCGCCATGCTGCAAGCTTCCTTGGCGGGCTCCCCGTTGCGCAATCCCTCGCCAAAGTCCATGCCCCACAGAAACACCACCTCACTGCAAAATGTTGAGCCAGCACCAACCCATGGATCCACACTTGCAGTTGCCAGAAATCGCTTGCAAAGGGCTCCCCGCTGCTCACAGGAGTCTGGCCGCCCGTTCGCCACAGTCGGGCTCCACTGAGACATCTTTTGCAAGCCGCAAATGAGGTCAAATTGTGGGATTCTCACCTGCACCTATTCGCTGAATTGGGCGGTGGCCGCCGAACGACGGGTCAATCGCTGTCCAAATAGCCTTGAGCTATCCTAAGGACGTTGCTGCGCTGTCCCCCGCCGTCTCCCAGCCTTCAATCGTGCTTTGCCAGCCGCAGATCTTGCTCAAGCGCAAATTATGCAACTCCACCCGTCCAACGCTATGGCCGATTGCTAACCGAAGTCCGAGTCAATCAACGCGCAAACTGCCCCAAACGGCTCTTGTAGACTTTTCTGCACCTTAGCCACCGTCATCTTGCCCCATAACTTGCCTCGACGCTCCAAAACGATCTTGAAGAAAAGGCCGTCGATGCAATTCAAACGGTCCCCTTTGGAGTGCACACGGGAAGTGCGAATCCACGATCGCCGATGTTGCAACGGCATTGGCACACAAACAGACGAAAGGCCACACCACACACAAACGCCCAAGGCTTACATATTTGTTCACCCTTTCCACAACAATGAGCCTTGCTGATGGTGGCAACGACCCTTGCAACCGAACAACTCAAATCTCTTTGCACCCACAGAACTTTTCTTTTCACATGACAACGACCATCATCCACCACAAACCAGCCATATGACACTTTGAAGATGCCCACTCATCGCCACAATGCAACCCACTTCATAAAACATATGCCAAAGGTGCCCAAAGCAACATAGAAATGTTTTAATCGTGAGTGCAACCTCAACCATAGTATTTCTCTCTGATCAGATGGCATCTCCCACAACACTCACATTCATGCTCACAAAAGTCACATCACGGGAGCAATAATTCTGTCAATTCTAGAATACATTTTTCTCTTCTTTTAATAGATTCAGAATGCCAGGCATATAAAACACATTCTTAGAGTGCATACAAGGCGCACACCATAATGCATAAGTGATGCACCCAGTAAAATCGTGGTCATTATGCGATATTGCGAACACAGGGCATTCTTGAAGAATTTGTAAATGTCATGTTGTATGGTGATGACTTGCATAGCAAAGATCCACATCGGCCTAAAATCAACCAAAGAATCCAACATGGTGGCAAATTGATTGATTGAGTTGATCTTACCAAGCTGGGGCAAGAACTCGAGATCAGATACGACTTTTGGGAAGGGTGGTGCCGGTGGCACCACTTACATTGGCTGGTAATACATTAAAACAGCACTACATTAACATTTGTACATTATATATTTTATCATACATAATTGTACGTTGATCTACAGGTTAAGTGTGCGCGGAGCACACTCTGTAACGCCTCTCGTTGGACTTTGTGCTCTCTCGCACGCAGCCCTCGCGTGGTCCTCGCTTGGACCCATATCAAAGGGAGTATATGCAGATGATAGCAGGTCAACGGCATCCCACAGAGACATGGCATGCTAGCAAGTGAGGTCAAGAGTGCTGACGATGTGCAGAGCGGCGTGCCAGCGCTCCAGGCGAGCAAGAGGTAATCGGGTCCATTCGCTGGCTACTAGACTGAGGCCAAAAACGTGGATGTCGGAACACATGAGGGGTGAGGGCCTCACGTGTGGCAGCCCTGGTAATCTGTCGATGAGGCTTGTGCGACTTGCAGTGTGGAGCACTCGTGCACACTGTGAATGCTTTGGTCATGTTGTGCGATTTTCTTGACTTCTGTTGGACTCATTTGCTTGGTTTGGATATGAATTCTTGGACGCTGGGCCGCTTGCCGCATGAGCTCGATCACCAAAAGCGCCACAGCCCAGAACCCCGGATATCCAAACATATATCCGAATTTCGGATATCGTATCTAACAATCCGAATCCGGGATATTCGATATCTGACATCGAACGTTCATGGGCGCCAGATCTTGGATGTGCGTACTCTCAAGATCTGAGCACATCTGGATATGGACGCTCCATATCCAGGACATGGCGCCACTGTATCCTGAAGTCCAGGACATGATGGGAAGATATCGCCATAATCTGGATATGCATATATAGTGTACACGACTTGTGTCCAACGTGACTAAACTTGTCGCCGCTATGCACCAGGGTGGAGCTCAATCACAGCAACGGACGCCACTGTCCTAAGCATAGACAACGGAACCCGAGATAATGTTGGATCGTGGTTATCAAGGCGCCGACATGTTATCACTATCCGAAAAAAACATGATGTTTTCGATGCCAACTCTCATGCCATTTCTACACAGAGTGGCGTTATTGCGATGGCACAAAAAGAGGCGTTATGGCATCAATTAGTCTAAAACGGCACTGCAGCGCAAGCATGTCGTTTTCTACTGGTGTGTGCTTCGATCTTTGGCCTAGAGTACAACATGGGCCCATGTCCTTGGGCCGCAAGCTGAGACAAGTCTATCGATCCAGCGCACAGCATACAAGAGGCGGCTTGCATGATGGGGTGCTGTGGATGTTGGTGGTGAATGATGGACGTGCCCCACGTTGGGTGGAGTGCCATGTGCACTCAGAGCACAACATGCGATCAGGTGCTTCAGATGCATGGGTGAATCAGTAGCGTGGCATGGTTGTGGTGTCGATTGGCAAAGGCAAGCGCATGCTTTAAAAGCCAGCTTTCATAGCAGAAGCCCTCACTGTCCATCAATGCAGAAGGAATGTGCAAAAGGAATTTGCATCAGAACATGTAATGCACAGGATATGCATTTGTTGCGAGGTCCCACAGTGTGAGCCCCACTACATTCGTGCACAACTGCGGTCAGCCATTATTGCAGTATGGCACATGTTCCCGTGTACATGTTGACTGCATCAGAAAAACAAGCTTGTTGATTCAAGAAACAGGTAGCTGCCATGCTGGGGCTCTCTGCATCCAGAATTACCCGATGTTTGAGGGACTACTCCCCCACCAAGCACCTATATTTATCCATAGGACTGGGTACCTGGACAGGCAAATAGGGTAGCCACTGCAGCGCCCCAAACCCCTGGTGCCACTTTGTTGTCGAACTTGCTCCACCATCAGTGCATTCATCATGATGGTCCCAGCAGACAAAACATTCATAAAGTATCTGGGGACATAGCTGGCAAATGCTCCATCCCAAAATGCCAGGATCCATGAAGAACTGGGTGCCTCAGAACACAAGGGATCATCGTCTGACCATTGTTTAGTGCGACAGCCCGCAGCAGACATTCCTGCATTCCTCGCGCAAAAAGGCTGCCAGTTGCTATGTCCACACTCCAGAAGCCAACTGATGTAGCCCCTGATGGCTCAAAGGAACTGCTCCAGTGCCCAACAGCCAGTCCCTCACCGCATCGAAACGCCAGCCATACATTGTGGTGAATGGCCACTTTAAAATGCCTGAGATCGAGACATGATACCTGCTCAGTCATTGATCGACTTAGCAACACTACTGTGCTTGAGCGACGGCACTATGGCTGGTGGCTCAGCCTCTCCCCTTCCCTGCAGCTTCCCTCAAAGCTTCCATCTGCAAGGGAACCAGTTTCCTGGCCTCCGCCACACGCCTCTCATCGAACTCAGCAGCATGGCGCAGGCTCTATCAGAAACAGCAGCCACAGCACAATTAAGCAGAAACCAAGCACAACGCAGCTGCCACTGTCAATTTTGTTGAGCAGTACTGGAAATTGATGAACATAGTCTCAACAGAAACAGCTAATCTATTACATGATTTACCTCACCCAGTGCATTGTCAGGACAGAGGAAAGTTAGGTGTCACATTATTCATCTTTGACTAACCATCAAGCGTGAATAGGCACTGTGCGGAGTCGAGATCAATACTAACACAGCAATCTTGAACAGCAGGTGTACGAATGGTGGAGATATTGTTGAGGCATTGTTTGAGGACATTGAAACCACAAATCCACAAATATCAACAGAAACACATCAACAATGGGCATCACAAACACAAAGCAGGCAGTTCCATCCACAAACACCCTCCCCCTCCTCATTTGGAGCAGCTGTCCAAAAGCTCCTCCCTGCAAGGGACAAAAGCTCCTCCATGTGACTACTTTGCCAAAGTGTCCACAAGAAAGCATCATCTTGTGCTCTTGAACAGACAAAGGGCACAGCTTGGTCCAGAATGCTGTCCCAGACTGAGCATATTTCTCATTCAGCTTCGAATAGGCAAAGGATCCCTGCTGGACCAATTCCATTGGCCCCTTGTGTCCCTACTTGTCCGTTCTCTCTCCTTCACTCAGAGTTCAAAGCAAGGCACGAGCGTGCAGAAAGGGAAGTGGCTACCAATGCAATACAGCTGCTGCGTTCGATGTCAAAGCTAGTCCGCTTTCAAGATCCAACACAGGCAGCTGGATGAAGGCTTGAAATCCACACTTGAAACAGATATTGAGAACCAATAGACTGGGAATGGTTACTGGAGCATCGAGGCCAGCAAGAGATCTAATTCTTAGAACAGGCTTCTGATGGCAGAGTGGCATGCGCACCCTCGCTGATGAGTATTGAATCGCCGCAGTTCCCAATAGCGGCCAAGAGAGGAAATAGGCGACCTGCATTGGACACCGAAATGCTCAAGAACAGCAAATGCACAAACACGCAGTGACGACACCGAATCTCAAAAACGGCACATGCGCTACCTTCATCACCTGCATCACTCACAGAGGAAAGCAGAGCTCAACAGCAGCGAAATTCCACGGAATACTGCTGTTAGACAACCATCACCATTGGCAGAAGCAACAAACACGCTTCAAGGTCAGGGAGCTACAACTGGCAACGTGAGGCCCAACCACTTCCACAACAACCGCAGTGCATCGCGCAGCCACACAAGCCCTTGCACGTGCCATTGGCAACTGAGCAATTTTCCATTCCTCCTGAGCAAAGCGCACAACTAGCTCGGTGCCCTGCTCATCATGCAGGAAACCTGACACGATGTGATGCTCCCACCACAGCCAGGATCTAGGGCCGAAACCCTGATGGGAATGCCAGTCGCTAATAACCCACATGGGAAGAACAAAATGGGAGAGTGCGGGAAATGGGCTGCAACAATTGGACGGGTGTCGCCGCACCTTGAAGGGCAGCGTCTGCCTTCGCGTGTAGAAGAAGAAGGCGCCCGCGACAGACAAGGCGCCAGCGCCCAAGAGGGAGCCCTCCTGCAGGCTGAAGGGCATGGGACGGACGCCAAACCCGCGTGGTGGTGGGATAGTATTACTGCCTGCACCAAATCGGTGACTGCTTGCACCAAGACACGTGCACACTTTGTCCTAACCTCAGTTTTAGGGTTAGCTTTAGTTTCAGGGTGAGTTTTAGGGTTAGGGTTAGGACAGGTTTAGTTTTAGATTTTAGGGTCTAAGTTTTGGGTTAGGTAAGTTTTGGAGGGACTTGGGCCAAGCAGTCACGGATTTGGTGCAGCCAGTAATATTATTTCCGTGGTGGTGGGGGGCTGATTAGTGGTTCAAGAATCGAAACAAGAAAATGATGCTGACCCATTTGATGCATCCATCATGTCACGTAATGGGGGCTGTTGCACCTTCCTCAGTGAGCCGAACAGAGTGTGATGTGTTTTGCCGGTGCAAATGAATTGCAGCGCGGCTGGCCGGCACCTCGGAGGGTGCCCGGTGGCGCAGTCACACAGTCGGTTACCCCTTGCCTTCGCCGTCCGTGCCTCTGGCATGAATCCCATAGCTCTTTACAAGTGTTTTGTACATACTAACTACCTCGTGCATTTTGCATGGAATATGGCTAGCCAGTCCGTCCGAAGGCTGCCAACTTGATAGAACATTCCACCGGCCGCCTCAGCTATTGTGGCTTGACCAATTTGCACCGAATTCCCTTGCAAGGGAAAATCAATTGATTTTCCCCCTTTCGTTCCAATCCCACAACTAATACCAATTCTTCCCTCTTTAGCAACCGCAAACCTCTGGGCCAGCGCTCTGGACCCGTCTGCCCGCCGACCCTCCTAGGGTCCCTACCCACTACCCATCTCCCTCACTCCCTCCTCTACAGCCTCTACCGCAACTCCCTCCAATTGCCCCACTAATTATGTGCCCCACTCTCATTCGTTCACAATTGTTCCCACACTCATTTAAAGTGATGTTTAACCGCCCCATCCCCACAGATGCATGAGCCATTTCCAGCGATTCGATTCATCGTCCATATCATGTCGAATTGCTGATAATTGTGTTTTGGTGGATTGGATTGTGTTGAAGATGACCAATTCGTGAACTCCCAACATTGTTTGGTGTACTCTTACTGACAAATGGGATAGGTAACGTCCATCCGTGCAGTAAAAGCATCACATTGCGAAAGATATGACAGTTGTGATTTCCGCCAAGGAACAAATGTGCACCACACAACCAATGGCGATAGCAAGAAGGTGGCTTGCACTTTGAAAGAAATGAACAAAATAAAGGTAGTACAGTCGGGGTCCCTATATAGCGCCCCCCTAATAGCGCCCCCGGCCCCCAATAGCGCCCCCTTTTTGGGTTTGTCACCATTTTTGTAGTACTTTATACAGCTTCGCTGCGCAGTGGGACCCTCAAGCTACTATCGCGGACAACCGAACACACCCAAGAGAGGTGTTACGTATAGGATGTGGGTGTGGGGTTCTTGCCCTCTTTGAGCCGCGGACCCGCCTCGCCGGGCACCTAGGTCCTTACAGGGCACCTAGGCGGGACCACCCCTCCTACTCCCGTATCCTAATATGGATAAAGGTTACAGTGGGTGAGGAATAGTATGTGCCTTGGGCAGGGCGTCCCCCACACCAAGGGCCATTAGTAGGACGTCTCCCACATCAGGCTGGTGCGCGTAACATTCGTCCCCCTCAGGGAGAGGGGCGTCCTCGTCCCAATATAAGTGAATACGGGAGCAGAAACATTGTATGTATGTGGGTGGAACTGGCTGTGCGATTTGCCACATGCCCAGTTAACAAAACATAACACACAAAACAATTTTGGATGAAGAGAAAGAGTGGTTGTTTTACATGACCGTCCCGGCCTTTACAACCCTCATTAAAACTCTTCCTCAGCCAAGTGGCTGGAAATGTTTGACCTCCCGGCCTTTCATCGGCGACCACGATGCCGAGTACCACCAAAAGCCCACGCCGGTCCAGATCGGCCCGGTGCGGCACCCCGCCGTCGCCCACGTCCGCGTGCACGCTCAGGCGCACGGGGAAATGGCACGTAGGGGTCGGCGGTGTCCAACCTCTCCCCGTTGAGGATGTTCACTGACATGGCGTTCATGTGGGCGAACTGTGTCCTCGCACGGGGGGCAGTATACCCAGTGTTTTTCTGGGCCCAGCGCAAGAGAACCTGTCAAAAGCATAAGCACACATGAGCATGTTTCAGTATGTACATCCCGTACTTCATGCAGTTTGCATTCGCATCACAGGTGTTCTGCCATTTTCAAATGCTTGAACCAATTCCTGTGCATTTGCAACTGACTTTGCTGATTCCCAGCTGTTATGCTCATGTCCATATCCCAGCCATTTGACAAGGTACTCAACATAGTTTTTGCGTCTCCCACGCTTTTTAATCCTTTTATCAAGGATACGTTCAACTTCATACTCCAGTTCACCTTCGATCTCGATAGGTACTGGGGGTGGCTGTACTCTGCCACTTGCCTTATAAGGCTTAATCTTCGATACATGAAATACTGGATGTATCCTATGCATGCTTTCCGGGAGTTCTAGTCGATATGCGACAGAACCTATCCGGTCGAGGATGGTGAAGGGCCCAATCCACCTCGGTAATAGTTTTCAAGTCCCAGGGTGTTTGAGAGTAATATGCTGTGTCGAAAGGAGGACGTCATCTCCTTTACTAAACGACACCTCTCTTCGATGGCGGTCAGCATGCTTTGACTGCCTATCTCATGCTTTCTCTAAGCACGCCCTGGCCTCTTTCAGCGCTGATTGGACACGGTGATCAAATCGTGTCACTGCTGGTAATCCCTCCACGAGGGGTGTACCAGACTGCCTCAAATAAGGCTGCTGCGCCCTTTCAATGGCCACTGCCAAGCCGCTGGCATTCGGATTGTCATAGCCCTTTAATGGCTTCCGAATTTGCACACCAAGAGCTAAGGGACTCTTTGGGTGCCTCCCGTAATTCAGATAGAACGGGGTTTCTTGGGTGGAACTGTTTTTCGAGTTGTTCATTGCAAACTCGGCCATGGCTAACAGTTCATCCCACGCGTCATGGTCAGAACGCGTATAACTGCGCAAGTAATCCTCCAGAACCCGATTCATGACTTCGGTCTGGCCATCCGTCTGTGGATGGTACGCAGTGCTCATGTTGAGCTGGATCTTCCACCTCTCGGCCAGGTACCGGTAAAACCTGGAAGTGAACCGAACGTCTCTGTCGGACACTATTTGAGAGGGGAGGCCGTGGTGCCTTATCACATTCTGCACCAACAGGTCAGTTGCTCCTTCTGCGGAGAGCTCGGTGGTCGTAGCTGCAAGGCGGACCATTTTGGTCAGTCTATCGACGAACACGACGATAGCATCATGACCTCCCTTAGTTTTTGGCAGTTGTGTAATGAAGTCCATGGACAACTCTGTCCATGGCTCCTCAAGAATGCCCAGTGGCTGTAATAAGCCTGGGGTCTTATGACGAGGGTACTTAGCCTGTTGACAAACCAGGCAAGTATCGACGTACTGGTGTACTTCTCGTTGCATTCCTGGCCACCAGTAATGCCGCTGGACCAAGTCTAGGGTCTTAGCTTGACCAAAGTGCCCAGCACTTGGATGGTCATGAGCCAACTGGCAGATCTCAGTCCGCAGACTGGGAGACTCAGGGATATACACCTGAGTGCCTCGCAGCCACAACCCGTCTGTACAGCGCATATCTTGCTGCTGTCTAACAGACGTAAGCTGGGGATCCTCGCCATAGGCCTGACGGATCCTGGAAGCTAGATCTTTGGCCTCTACCGTTTCAGTTGCCTCTTTTTGGCTGCCCCGCTTATGCTTTACTCTTAAGCCACATACAACTAGTTGACTTTTCCTCTTAGCCTCCTACTCATCGGGCGATGGAGGAATGCGAGAGAGTGGATCAGCCACATTCTTTCGCCCTGGGCGGTATTCCCAGTCAAAGTCAAACTGTTGTAAGATTTCTGACCACCTGGCCTGTCTGCGGCTCAGTTGTGGTTGTGACTTA
>CAJHUC010001995.1:0-44488 GCA_905146915.1 Ostreobium quekettii
GTACAAGCTCATCCCCACCGAGCGCACCCAGGCTCAGTTTCCCTTGACTTTGTCAAGGAAGTCGTCAATGTTCTGCTTGAGCTCCTCCCTGCAAAATGAAACCCATCAAATCAGCACCCTGACAGCCACAGGAACAAAAGAATACTGCAATAGTCACAACCTACTGAGCAGCTGGTATGGTACTTCCTTCTGGCCAGAACATTCATAGCTGGCTACCAGAGAATAGGGAGAAACATGGAAGAAGAATGACTGTAACGTAAAGAAGGCAAATTCATAGTGGTGGCCGGATATATGGAGTATCAGAACCGAATGTCCCAGATGGGCCCGTTACATTGAGGATCTTGAAACCGCAAGTCTAGAATTGATGTCACCACATTTAATACACCAATTAGCAGCAACAGTCCACTGCTGCCAGAGCTTGGGGACACAATCAATGTGATCAGTAAGCACCTTTCACAGCTCCTTACCTGTCGCTCTCAAAGACGAGGTACCGGTAGCCAAACCATCCTGTCACCAAGATGCCCACAATCTCGAACAAGAACCCAAAGACTGGAATCTTCTCCACATTGCCAACGATTCCGTTGACTGCGTAGAGGGCAACCAGGCCAGCGATGATGACGGCCACAGCGACCGGCTTCTGCTCCGTTTCGTCCCATTGTTTCTGTGCCACAGGCATGGCTTCAACTGGTGGTCATGGTATCTCAGAGGAAAGCAAAGGCTATTTCCATTGTTTGCTGCACCATGGATCTTTGTGCATGTCTATTACGGGCAGATCGAACAGGGTGCAGACGCCCCTCGCATGTTGCTGTTATCCCAACACAAGTCCCAGACAGGCAGCGCAGCTCATACAGGGGCTTGCAACAGATTGAGATTCCTGAGCTGTGCATTGTTGACCGCAGCGACCCCAACAAGAGGTGTTCCAGGCCACGACGTACCTCCAGATAAGAAGTGAACTCATCGATCTTCTCGGTGGCGTCAAACGAAGACTTCTGGGCCTTGATCACTGTCCTGCGCTGCTGGATCCCTGGCCAAGCACACCCCGGTTTGGTGAGCCAGCGCCACCAAACCGCGGCGCACCGAATGGAAACCGAAACGGTGCGACAGCACCTGCATTTCTGCCGTCACTCTCCGCAAGCGCATTTCGTGCCCTTTCCATTCTCTTGCGCTCTCCATTTGTCGCGAGAGTGTCGAGAAAGTTTCGACGTTCTATTGGACAGCACGGGCAAGTGCCGCCCACGACCACAGGGCAAACCAGGGACACAAGGAGTGCCCAAGAATGCAGTTCACTGGACTAGGACTCCGCGCGGGTAAAGTGACCACATCCGCCCGCAGCAGATTGATCAGTCGCCCCCAACGCGCCCATCCTGTCCGAGGCAGGCCCGGCTCTGCCGCGCGACAGCATCCCCCGCGGAGACGGCATCAGCGCCGCCCAGCCCTCCCCCCAATGATGGACAACTCGATCTGAGCAGCGCCGACGGCGGCCAGCCGCTCTCCGCGGGCGTACTCTGTGTGCGTCCAGAGCGGTGGAGAGGAAGACTCGGGATTGCGCGGCCGGTAGGTACCCTGGGGAAGAAAAATGCAAAGGGAAGTCGTCTCATAACCGCGTTTAAACACCTTCTGTGCTCATCTTTTCCGTGCAGCTCCCCGCCGATGGCCTCCGGTGGGTCGACCGGCCGTGGAGGCCCGCGGTGAGCGAAGAAGCGCCCGCGGGTGCCCGTGGACCCGTCAAGTGCGGCCCCCGATCGGCACAATCTTCTTACCCGAGTTTGCAGGTCACCGCCGTCCCGCACCGAGAGCCGGCTGCGCCAACCGTCGTCATGCTGCCGTCGGGGTTCGGGGGTGGGGGATCGCGGCGGGGCTGCGGTGCGCGGGGCTTTGGGGGCGGACCTGATGGCCCACGCTGATTGCCCAGAGGGTGGGATCTCGATTGCGGGGGGCAGGGGGATGTGCCTCGGGGATCTCCATCGAGCGGCGCCTTTTTTTGGAGCGCGACATAGTCGAGGGATCGGGGGTGCCTTGAGGGACGGCCGCCCGCGTGGAGCGGGGGCGGGAATGCGCCGAGCTGCTGATGTGGCAGCAGAGGAGCCGCAGGGCGGATCCATGCACTTGCCCAGTCGTTTTCGAATGCGTTGCGTTGCTTGGAGGGTTGCACAGGGCCTGAGCGATGACGGAGCGTTGGCACGCACGCGGAAAGCGCAGTTGCCCCGCGATTAGGTCATGCGATTCCCGTGCTCTGTATTACAGAGCTAACTCAGACAACACGAGAAAGTGACAGCTTCGCTTGGGTGGCCTCGCGTTGAGAAGCACGGCGCCGGCTATTTCCTGAACACGCGGATATGTCTCACAATATCGGCGTCCCGGCTCAAACGTTTTTCTTGTTGTGCCACTTCGCCGCCGATGTGATACACTTGGGGAGCACAGAATTTGGAACCCTGCCCTCACCCGTCGCGACTGCAATGGAGCCCAGCCACCTTTGGCGGCCTCAACCATCACCGCTGCCGCAACCAAAGCCCGAAACAGCCTCGCTGCTCCTAAAGGGGTCAAACGCAACTGGGGCGTGTAGTTTGTAACAACTCGACGCCGCCACCCACAGTGCACACGAGCCGCCACGCCGAGCACCACCAGGGGCCTGGCATTTGTCCCCCTGCATGCACCACGCAACAAGTTCTGTGCACATTCAGCGCCGGCCCCAGCACGCCCGCCGCCTGCTTGCCTGCATGGCACCCCACATCGTCACTGGAGAAATTCGCGCCCCGATCCAGGCCCGACGCAGCCGCTGTTGGCAGGCTCTCGTCTTGGTGGGCCGGCGACCAGTTCGGCAGACACCTCTTCGGCGGCAAGGGGCCCAGGAGCGGCTCGTCTCCAGTCAACTTGCCGCCCAAGCACTGCTACGGAACTTGGACCGAATCGACGCGGACCACTCCCCTGTCGGACCGCCTACCCAGCCTCTGCGTTGCGATAAACGCTCCCAATCCGTAGGCCGACCCCTGACCAGCGGCATGGCCGGAAAGAACCACCGACTCGCCTTCCAGGCTCAGCGCTCGCGGCTCGATCGCGCAATCCGCCTTCCTGGAGAACAGCCGGGGCAGATGCCATCTGACGACCCCACGGCACTCCCGGCAGTCCCGGCCGCCGCCCGCGTGCGGCAAGGCACCCTCGCCGTCGCCCAATCCCCAAATGAATTTCTCCATCGGCATGAGGCTATTCCATTCGCCCGTTCCTGGGCGCTGGCTCTCCGACTTGCCGCGCACTGACGACGGACCGCCATCGCAACACTCGGGTGACGACTTTTCCTCGCCTCTGGGCGTCATGGCGGCCGCCTGGGCGAGCAGCGCGCCAGCGAATGACTTCTTATCGCAACGCCTCTGAAATGGCGCCTGGTGCAGCCGGGGACTGAGCGACGTCTTCTGCAGAATCCCTCCCTGAGGTGCGCAACCACCCATGTCCATACCTGGAAAGCACTCGGCTGCCGCAAGGGACGTGGACGCGGCCTCTTTGCCCGCCAGGAAGCTGCCCTCTTGCTGCGCTCTCCACATCCCTGCCCAGCTGGCGGCGCGGCGCCCCTTCTCCTGGGCGAATTGACGTTTGCCGATCATCCTGTACTGCTCGTACAGCATCATCCAGCTGGGTATCCGGAGTGCAGCACCGGTCGTGGCAGCCACAGCCGACTCTGCACAACTGTCCTTCAAGTGCAGAGAAGAAATTTTCATTCCAATATCACTGCGACAGACTGTCGTTGCTAACCCCAAATTGCTTTTGCTATCTGGCACCATACTCCCACCATGGTGGCAAGATCCAATCAGCCCAATTTCACTGCCGCTCGGGGAAGAAGTAGCGCGTTCGGGGGACCGATGAGAGCCGTCAGTAGTGCGCTGTCCCAGAAGACTTCTTTCCTCATGCAGCACCTCATCAGAACACGTCGTCTGTCCTTGCCATCTGGATGAAGTCGCATTTCTGACTTTTACTGCCATGGGACTTGCCACAGCCTTGTCATCCTGGCAATCCTGGAGCCTCCACACAGAAGAAGCAGAGGGCATGGATGCTTGCTTATTGCCAGCCTGTGCGCTGCCTGGGTGCCCTGGGAAAGCGACAGAGCTAAGAGCTTGTACCCTCTCCTGCCGATTGCCGTGCTTGTCTTCAATTCCCACCCTGATCTGGGAAGGGCTTGACTGAGGCTGGTTGGCAGTGGCTGCCGATGGAGGAGAGTCAACACTCGAATGCAGCGCCGGCCCTACATGGTTTTGTGGGCCTCCACCACCACCAAGGCTGCTTGTCAGTGTGCGTTGGCGCTTTGTGAATGTTGTGGAAGGTTCACGATCAGGAGGTGTAGGTGACTCCTTGCACCTCCCTGATTCGCTGGAGATATAGCTTGTCCGATGGCCTTCTGGAGGACCTGCCAAGGAGGCAGTCGTCAGAACGTGGATGACATAGTGACATGAAGCGCCCAGGACAGGTCTTTCAACCTTTTGACAAAAAGGGTAGCTATGTGTGTGGGCAACAATTGAAACCTGAAATCATGGTCTCACACCAGTTATCACAAGTGGGGTATGATCTGGACTTGGGGTGGCAAGTCTTTCTATGCCAATGGATCGATAGCGCTATGACTACTGTAGTGCAAACTAAGGCAACAGCTAATGGCCCTGATTGCAATATGCTCACATGCGACAGTGCCTGGGGGCTTACTGTCCAGGTATCATGATATTTAGCCACCATTGAAAGTCTCCACAGCTTACCACAGCACACTATGTATGTGCTGCCTGGCTCAACCTGAAGTTCTCACAATCTACAAAGACCAGGCTACTGTGATCCATGTCAGATGCTTGGGATTATATATGATTAATGGTACCAGCTGACCTACAATTGAAACAGTCTGACATATGCGATTTGTACTGCAGCAGAATTTTAAAGCTGATACACCTGTCACCTGGAGTACCTAGAACATTCCATCTCTGTCAGCTATCAACTGACAGGTTGGGTCCACACTCTTGACTCCTACACTTCGGCTGGACCTGAATGTACCTGCCTTCTTTGGTCGTACAGCATCCATCCACTTTCACTCCAGGCCTGTCGCGGGGCATTGCACCTTCTTCAGATCCCTCACAATCAGGAATGTTCCAAGGCCTTTGATGACCATCGTTGTTGGTGTCGACCCTACTGTCAGAAGTAGCGGTGGTCAGCCGTCTGCCATGCAGCGCAGCATCGCCCTCACCTTCCTCCAGGCAATCTTGCGTGACACCTTTGCAAAGCACAAGCCTTCTGGACCGTGGACGCTTTCCAATCTACCAAAACGTGCACGCCATGGAACTCATTCAGCGCAATAAAACATGTTCATGCTGCATTCAGTGCGTGTTGGTGCATGTTCAAGGTGGATCACCGAAAGCATGTGATGCCACCGTTCAACAGGTTATCGACTCCTGCACTGCCTTTGCTCCATGCAAATGCTCGCTTGGGGGCTAGTGTGCAGCTGTGATATGCAGGCAGTTGTGTTCCCTTCACAGTTGCCTATTGCCAGCCTGCTTTCATAATCAAATCACATAGGGCCAGTTGGCACTGCGACTTGGCTTCATTAGCAGAATGTCGTGGCCTCAATGGTCCAAACTGTTTCCTTTGTGATGCACATCCTATCATCGGGAAATTCCATCGGACAGGATGCTGACTGTATCAGGCACTGACAGCTGCCTGCATAGAATCCGAAAATTGATGACCACAGAGTGCATTGCTTTGTTTTCTGAAATTGCGGAGACTTGTTGCTACATTAAAATGGGCATGGCACTTGAACTCCAGTTTGTGATGCAACTATCTGACATAAGGACAACCAACATCGCGACCGCAGAGGGCACTAATGCAGACTAGCAACACCAAAGTCCTCTGGCTGCCCCATAAATACTCCAGTGTTTTGAAACGCCCAGCCAGGATATGCACAAACAAATTACCTTCTTTTTCGACCCCCGCTTGGTCAGTCTCCTTGCACCCCTGCTGTGCAGGTTGCGTGCATTGTGCGTGGCTTCAGCAGAAACTGGCCTCTTGACCTTCTTGTGGCCATTGCTGTCGCAGATAGGAACATCATCAAGATAGTGAGGTGGGCAGGACCGCTCCCGTCGCAGCCTGGTCGACATGATTCGTGACCTCTCTGGCTGCAAAACTGTCGCCGTCAGAATGAACCAATGCATTGGGAGGGTGCACTTGCCTTGGCGGTCATCACAAAGTGTTATCACCACAAACACATTTGTTGCAGGATCTGTGGATCGGCCACTGTGGGGAATGATGCAAGAAGGTGTCACAGTGATTCTACATGTCATACACATCATTTGTCGAGTGACAGGTGGAACATTGGATGTTTGATATGTACAGTTGACTCCATTCCAGCTACGTCTCTGTTGCAAATCTGTTGGACATAACGAATGGTTTCTAATGTTCAACAGTTGGCCAACAGCTGCAACTTTGGTGTGTCACATGGATGGTGTATAGCACCTGCCATGATATGATATATATCACAATCTACACTGGTACCTCAATGACCAATTAATATACAGATATGTTGACTCAAACAGGTGATGACTCGCTGTCCAATGGAGTGGTGAACATGTGTGGAATCAGATTATGGGGAGCTGCTGCACTGAGAAACACTGAGAACAAGTGTGGGTGATCTGCAAAACTGAAACTTCCCAACGAAATGCAGCAAATGGCACAATGCTGGCACTGCAGTTACACTGCCTTCTGGTCACCTCCTGCAGATTGCTTCTCGTCCACTTCTAAACTGACATTCAATCATCATATGATCATGATTCATTGGATGAGTACTCTCATTGTCCAGCTGGCCAGGTTTCTGTTGATTTTTCCTGGGAGCAAGGCACTCAATCCCTGACAAAACTGTGTACTCCTCGATTTAACAATTGCTGGTTGGGCAGAAGCTTTCCTTGTCAACTGCATTGTTCACGTGTGGACATGCCTTTCCAATCACCTGCAAGCAGTGCAAGTAGATAGGTGCATTAGGTGTAGGCAGGTAGCGCAGTTATGCAAGGGTGGTTGTTGTGGCATACCGTGCTCGGTTCATCTGTCCAGCCTTCAATTGGCAAGTTGTCTGAGTCAAATCCATTCTGCCCTTCATCTTCTGCAGTGGACCCAAGAGATTGTAAAACCCGTGCAGGCACAGATGTTTTGCCTTGTCTCGCAAACCCTGGACGACAGCGGGAGTACTCTTCCATGAATGTTGACCTGGTTGCAGAGAAGAAATTGTCACAGGTGTTGGCAATTGCTAGTTGAAATGGTGTCGTGCAGGTAGCATGTTCTTGCCCAGATACTGTTCGCAAGTGAAATGCAATCCAAGACATCCCTCACTTCTGGGACAATTGGCAAATTCTCAATTCTAGCATTGAGCTTTTTACCTTGGAAAGCACGCAGGCATTTGCGGATGCTTTGATACAATCTTTCAAGGTCGACGCGCAATCTGCCACGGATGCATAGTTGACAACTGTGCCCAGGTTTGGAAGCTGTGCTGCTCACTAATTTGTTGTTACGTTGTTGCAGTTTGCCATTTATGCTTTATTGCAACTTTCGAAATTCAGCGCTCGTGCTGCCAACATTCCGTGCTCTTACTGTAAGTCTTCCCCCTCCTCGCAATGGAGAAACGCGCTCCCGTTCCCAAAAGTCGCTACCATTGCCCCACCCACCCCCTGCGGCCCCATCCCTGCTTTACTGGTGCTTCAATTTGGGGCCAACACAGCCGGGGATGGCGAGGGATTCGCATTTCAAACTGGGCGTTCGCAATGCTTGCTGCATCCTGCAACGACGCATCGATGCCCACAAGTATCGCAAGCGCGCCAAATGCAAATCTGAACGCGCCGCGCTTTGCCGGATTCCGACCAACGCAACCAGTCCACACCTCCAACCCAAGACGCGCAGGCAGGCAGGCAGCCAGCCCCGCAGATTCCCGCCACCCGAATCGCGACGTCCCACAACGCCCTCGGCCGCCCAGACGCATCGACCTCCGCGGCGTCCACAGCCCCCCGCAATCCAACCCCGCCGCAGCGAAGCAGGCAACCCAGATCATCACATCTCCGCTTGCCCACAGGGGTCAGTCCGTCCCACGGTCTCAGAATTTCGAACAAATCGTCCTGTGAGTTGACGCACCGCACATCGTCGGCCCTGACGACCCCGCCGCAGGCGTCACGCGCTCTCCGCCCCCCTTTGCCTCCCCCTCCAGATCGCAATCCCAGGCCGACGTGCGCAAACACGAATCCCAGACCCACGCTTAACCTCGATGAATTGACACCGCTCCGTTCCGGCCACCGGCCTGGGGCGCGCCGCACTCGCCTGCGGAACAGCAGCCCCTCGCAGATCCGCCGGGAGTGGCGCTGGGGCTCGGCGCCGTGCGCCATGCCGGCGTGCCCGCATCTGTCGCCGCAGCGCTCCTGTGAGCTTGGCGGTGGGGTGGCGCGCGGCTGCCGCGACGGGAGGGGTCCGAGCGGGGGTGGCGGCCGTAACAGGCGCGGCTGCAGCGGGGGCGTTGGCGCGAAATGCACTGACCCGGTGAATTTTGGCGGGAGCATCGCCCATGTGATCCGCTCCCTGCGCGGTGATTAATGTAGGTTCTAAAATGGAACGAAACGCAGTCAATGTCTAGGACCAACAGAAGGGGGTTTGATTGTGTCCTGCAATTCCAGACAGGCCCGGTGCAGCCCGGTGTAGCCGCAACCGCCGTGCCGCCAGGAGAGAAACAGGAAGCAGTGAGAAAGGGCTTAGAAGCTGAGTGCGCAAGTGCAAGGCACACTCAGACACGCTCAGACACGCTGATGGTGCGTGAGCCTGGGTGCTGTGCCGGTTTGATCAGGGAATGGGGAGTGGTCAAGGCGGGAGAGCATAAACAAACGAAAAAAATCTTGGGCGACTGGATGGGAGGCAAACAGATTGTTGGGAGGAGCCTGCACCTGGCCAATCAATTCAGGCGTTGATCCCAGCTGTAATTGGCCATGACGGAAAGTCTACTGCAAGTGGGGGCCACCAGAGGAGGCCTGCAGATTAATCCTTTTGCATAACATGTCATGAATAACGAGAGTTGACGGCAACTGAAACTAACAACACTCTATTCCCATGTAAAGGCAACTCTTTTTCAGCACAACTACACAAGCGCTCCACAAGCTACACCCACCTCCCACTCAACCCAACGACAACCCCATTTCGCAAGCATGTGGTAAAAGTCCCGTCTGTTCAACACGTTATGCAGTGCATAAATGTGGGTGGAGTCCATTGGTGCACTTAAATCCATCAATTTATGTGCATGAGCACCCCTTCATTGTTACACATGCCCAGACAGACAGCCCCTTGCACTCAGTGGCAAAACCGTTAGCCAACACTCTGAGGCTCCAACACATCACCCGTTACAAAAACTGCCCTACATCTCCACCCTGCTGCTCATGCTCTTCTCCCAGGCATGCTCAACAGTGCGTTTCTTGTGGTGTGGTTCATGTGACTGTCTCCAGTTTCTCCTGCAGAAAATCAATTCCCCACAACATTGTGACTCCGCTGAGGCTTGGCCGCACATTGCTACTCACTCAGAAGCTACATGATGCTGTGTGCAGTGGAGCTGCAAGCTGTGAGTCTTGAGCTGACGAACTACTGTGTTAATGGCCGAAGCTCTTTGAACAGAGCTTGTTGGGCCAAACAAGTTGTGCCATTGGGCGCCAAAATCCCCTTCTCCACTCTTGCAGAGCACACATGCTGATCACATTTCCCGAAACAGACTGCAGTTCACCATGAGAGCACCACAACATGAAACAGCAAGGTTGACAAGCTTGACACCCACCTCCAAGCGAAGCCACTCCACCTGCAGTGACTTTGTTGTGGCCTGGGGCACAGATCGGCATATGCCAGTGCTTCGAATTAACCTCTCTTTTGTTCTCGTGTGCTGATGCTCAAGGAATCTAACATTAACCTGCATCCCCGCACACAGGTGGTTTCCTTGACAGCCAAAAGGATTTCATGGGGCCCCAATGGTGCCAGATCATGATCCCATCTAACAACAACTTCCACACATTATAGTGCTCCCTGTGCCCCTGCCAACTCAACATCTCAAATTTGATTCTCCTGGTGAGTCCAGCGTGTGGAACCCCAAATGCAAAGAATTTGTGAACAATCCGAGATGCACAAGGCCCTTTGACTTCAGACACTGTGGATGAAGTTACATTGAGCCAGGCATCAGCATTGATACTGATGTCCTTAAATCCATGCTGCAATACTACAAGAACTGCCCTGATGATCATCACTTGCCACCGTTTGAATCCCGCAGGCAACTTTCTTTGATACTTGTGCTGCCTCTGCTGGGTCTCAGCTCTTTGTTCTTGGCCCCATACCTCACCTTATCTGGAGACTCGTAGGTCAGTTGTATGTCAGAGGGTTGAGTATGGAATTGTGAATCGGATCCATGGGATAACAGCAGCAGCTGCAGGATCCTTGGCTTGTCCATCTGCAGCACAGCCACCACCAACAACACTGCTCATCACAGTGCTGTGCGAGTTGCAGGGGTACACACCAACCCTGGATTCATGCAGCCTGCAACAGGGCCCAAATCACACATCAACAAAGTTGGGTGTGCCAGTAATTGTGCTATCATGTTCCTGGAACTAGAGCAAGTATTGTCCGATGATCGTTTCCCTCCACTGAATTCCTGATTGCCAAGACGTGCCTGCATGTGAGCAACTCCCATGTGCCTCCAAACAAGGAATCCACCAAACAAATTGGCAGCGTTCGCAGACACAATAGCGGGGCAAAATGACAGGTGGACCAACAGGACAACAACAAACTGGAGAAGACTGTACCAGAGGCTTGACTATGGAGTGCATTGGCTTTGGATCCCTTGACACGTTGAATACTAGCCAATCACAGGTGTGCCTGGACCTTTGTGTCGCAGCAAGAACATTGAAGTACTGCAACTTCAAGCACTGCAACAAGGGATGAAGGAATCCTGATGGCATGGTTCAATACACAGACACCTGTGTACCTCTTGGCCGCTAGGATCGATCAGTATGAATTCTTCAGCCATCTCCAGCTTTCGCCAGGCCTCCTGGATGTCAGTTCCTTTTTCGCGTCCAGATATCCAGTCGCTTAGCACCGCGTGGTACCGCACCAAACTGGCTCGACAGGCCTCCTGCAAAATCTCCGCACCACCTATCCAACGGCAAGTCAATTGCCAAAGATCATTCCCACTTCGCACTCCCCCTCTCACACCTTTGCAGTTTGCTGGACAGTGTTGCTCCAGTTCGGCGGTCGATAGTTGAAGGTATGGACTTGATTTTTGGTTCTAATGCACAAGGCAGACATAGCACTTGCTAATGTTGGCAGCAAAATTAAGCCGACGAACAACAACAACGCTGCGCTCACAGCCCGGTGGACACAAAAAAGGCACAAGCAAAAGACGTCACTGGGAATGGACCACAATCCGTTGTGACGTCGCCCCTGCGCCCCAATGCGGGAAAACACGTTTTTTCTGGAATCTACGAGGGCGCGATGGACTCTGCACCATGCAAGCAGTGCACACACCATCAGAGGGCTTTCCCACCGTTCTCTCCAGTGTCTTGCGCAGGTACATCCCACCGCCCAGCAGCATGCAGTCCAGCCCTCGGGTACGCGCCACTCCTGATCTGCGCCAGTAAGGCCGCATGAGTCGCACAGCGCCGGAGGTCGATGGGCGCCACTGCAGCAGCATACGCCGGACGGCCTGGGCCGGGGCTCCCGCACCTGACCGAAGTACACGGGCCTCTGGGTGGAGGTGGCCAGGATCGCGCAGTACACTAGGGTTATGACCCCCGCGACGCCCATCACCACCCCTGGCAACGTCAGTTGCCGTCGCTGCCTGGGTTTGCCGCCGCCGAACACCACCATCGGGACGGCGGACGCGTGGGCTGCAAAATGGCAAAAGCACGGCAGCAGGTGGATTCATGGGAACCCCTGAGAAATGGCCCATGGCGGTGAATCAACTTCTCATGTGTTATCGCATGCCAGTTCGTCTATCAGGTCGCCCTGAGCTGAATATGCTAATAAGCGCATGGAAAATGATAAGGGACGAAAAACCAGGGAGAAGTGAAATGAAAATTCCAGGATTCCTAAAATCTGGTGGGAAGGAGAACTGCAGATAAGTTGAAATTCTTGGGCAGGCAATTAACTTGATATGCCTGTTGTGAGGTTGGCACCAACTTGGTGCCAATTTTTGGGTTGTTGTACCTCGGCTATGGCAAAAATTTATCAACAGTGACTCAATTTATGCCTTAAACGGAATGCTTTCGTGACAAAAGCCACCGGGTGGTCATCACGTCCCACAAGGAGGCCGAGAACACCACAGATTGCATACCAATCGCCACACAACACTCACAAACAGCGTAACATGAACATCTTCAAAGCAAACACAAGGTCTGCCGCCTCTCCCAATCCATTGCTACGTTTCTCATGTGCCTCTAAGAGGACCATAAGTCGAACACGTCCATGACCATCAAGGCAACATACTGCGTTTGCAGCATTGCGTCCAATGACTTCTCTGGCGACCGCAGCAGAGAGCAAGGTGTTCAGAAACACCCTCAAGGGAAGCTCGTATAATTCTTGTATAGACTCGGGCCTGCAATAAAAAATTAGACAACTTTAATGGGCTGACCTTATCTCAAAGAAACATGATTATCAATGGACTAAACTAGGCGTTGTAATTGGAATCAATAGGAATGCGTTCCAGCAGAAAGTTGTGTGTCCTACTTCACTGCGTTGCGACATCCTTCCAAGTACACGAGCACTACTTGTGCACGTACCATAGCCACCTCACCTCACCTAGTGCCTTTGTGTTGGCCCCTGTGTTAAACCTGCGGATCAGCCTGCCGTTTGACACATCTCCTATCTTGAACACATGATCCAGCATCTCATATTTTCTGTCCTGCAAAACAACATTGTGCTAAATGGCCAGTTGTTGGTCCCAGCTGCAACAACATAATATAAACTCATTATTGCCACAATCCAGACAATTAGCCATGGCCAAAATAAGTACATTGTGATCATTAGGCTCCACTGGCGTGTGTGTGCTTGTGTGTGGGTATGAGGCATATTTAACCACACCATGCAACAGCAAATTCTTGTTGCAGCCGTATTCTCCCAATGGTACACAATCCGTCTTCTCTAGGGAGATGCCTATGTGCTGTCCGTGCATAGGCATGCGGGTATTGTACGCAGTTGCAACAATTCGTACATTGACCAACACCACATGGAACAATCAGCATAATGTTGAGACTCACAAGGAATCAATCCTTGTGCCCGTTATCTCAAGGTACGTATTTGCAAGACATAACAAAATGTACCTGCAGCCTTGGACCATCTGGGGCATTTAAAACCATGTCCAGCTTTTCTGCTTTTATTTGAAACAGCTCCTTCACATCATGCATGCGTCCTGAACCTTTGCATATGTCCTTGCCGGCAGCCTGACATGCACAAACCCACATATCAGCATGATCTACTTCCTTAAATTTTCTATTTTGTTCCTTGTCCTCTAGTACATTCTATTGGGATTGTGTATGATTCCCACATAAACATTTGAGATTCGCGACGATGTGAAGAACACAGCCCTCATTCACATTCAAAATACTTGCACAGCGTTTGTCAAGTTCCACACACATCTAATTACAATAGATGAACATTCTCGACCTTTCAAGCACACGGCAATCACCATAGCCATATTATCAAGGAGGAAAGCAGTAGGGTTACCATCGTACGTGATGTATCCTGAACGAGAAAGAAAGTCATATGTGACAAGACCCTCACATCAGTGATAAAGTAAGTCATGTCTGGTTTGCAATTGTTCGGGTTACTCGTACTAGGCCAGTAAGCGTGCTCGGTTGAGTACCTTTTTGCAATCCGTTTGTGTGATTTTGTAATGATTTGCAGCGTGGTCAGCCGAATTCTTGATTGATGGGCTCAAGGCCAGTCAGCAGTGGATTTGGCGGTTGAATATCGGAATCTTTGAACACTTTTGATTTGATATTAAAGATGTAAACCAGCAACGATATTGTGGGTTGGTGTTGTGCTTGCAAGGGTGGGACACTCATGTACATTGCGAGTTCACGCGGTGATTCTGGGTGCTAGTTCTGGCGGGCGAAAAAGGATGCACCCTTTTCGTTCACCTGCTACTATGTTTGCAATCTTTTGTTGCAAACGCAAACGTCTGCCTCACTTTGCGAACGTGTGGTGTGCATATTAACGTAGTCATCCCTACCCATGCTTTGACAATAGCATGGGCCAACAACAAAGGCAATATAGCACATCGATGGATATACGCAAATCCACCGAGAGGGAACCCCACTGTCATTAAAAGGGGCACGCAAGTTCAAGACATCACACCTGCGCTAGCATTATATTCAGCGGTACACTGACACCATACTTAGCATAATGCACAGATCAACTGGTCTAGTTGATCTATACTACAACGGCCCAACTTTATACACACCACAATGCTTGGACAACTATGGGAGGAATTGCCAGCCCTATGGCATCCGTTCTAATGCCACCATTGTACTTGTTACTCAATGGGACAAAGGAACTATTACCCACTTGTGGATCTTCCACAGCCAATATGCTTTTCGATTGCCTAGAATCATCAGCCAACTTCCATTTTGCTGTGGTTGCCTCTCCATCCTCCCAAGGGTATTTGATGCTCACTGCTTCAGTCTCGTATGGGAAGCCAAAACCATACCTGAACAAGTCACATAAATTCAATCTCGAAGGACAGTCCTTCCAGCACATTCATAAGAATAAATACGCCAATATGTCACAAATAAACATTCATTTCAGTTTGGGGTGACAGTTTTTCTTTTTATCAGACAGCAAAGCTTCATCGCAACAAATGTCATGTGCTTCCTCTGCCCAAATTAATTGGTGAGTATTTTAGTGATAAAGCGGCCCCCAAGTCGCCCTAGAAGTGTTCAACAAGTTTCTCAAGTCCCACGTCGATCGCTAGTCCCCATGGTTGTGGGCTGCTCCAGTTTGCATCACATCTCGTTCCACACCAAGAAAGACTAAAGAAATCAATCACACAACGTAACGCTTAATGCCCAAAAATGATTGTTGCTTTTGGCAAGCGGCGGGGCAACGAGAGGAATGCGTTGAATAGGAAGTTAGCGAGGATGCGCGGGCAGCGCCATGGCCTCATCTTAATGGCGACATTCTTGCTTCGAATTTGTGGGCGGTGGTGAGCTGCCTAGCTAGGTCATTGCCTATTTTGGGCAAGGCGGGTGCACAAGGTCAGTCGCAGGGAATTCATGAACGACTGATTGTGTGGCCTGCGCTTGCCAAAACCGTCGCACCAACAAATCCCTCCTGAACTAGGAGCTGGACGTCCGAAGGGGGCTTTCGATATGTTGTGAAGTCCTCTGAGTTCTGTTCTTTCCCCGATGCAAACCCAACATCAGAATCCAATATGGAAAAAAATGGCCCAAAATTTTGGTCACCTGTGTGAATGTAACGAGGAAACAAATACCATTCCGATGGCGTTACTCACCAATGCAAAAACCGACGAAGTAAGTCGCCAAGATTACATTTCATTTCCAGCATTGACGTCTGGAGAAATTCGATCTGCCTTGCAACAGATGGTTTTAGTGGCACACCTTCCTTGTTGGGTTTATGGCCTTCGCGCACCAAGAATGACACCACCTATGATCCACACAATCTGGGGTCATCATGTTACCTATTGCACCACAGATTAGGATTTCAAGGTGAAAGATGCTTGATAATAAAGGAAGAGACTATTTTCAATTTGGTACGCTTAGTGTCACTTGCACACAGAATTCAGACCCCGCCTTGGAGACCCCCTCCCCCGACCGTCAATCCTTATTTTGATGCCAGGATAAATCAGCAACGTTAGCAACAATGTGATACAACTTTGAGTTATCTTGAGGGAAACAGCTGAGAATATAGCGATTGCAGTAGGTTTAAAAATGGAATGCTGAAAGCCAAGCTGGGCGATGGGAGCAACCCCAAAGGCTGTGAATTGCAACATTCCAAAGAATTCCCTAAAATAGAAAGTTTGAGGGAGGTATTGGAGCAAGTCATGAGTTGTCTGCCCCTGTGCAGCTGCGTTGTTGTGCATCTTCCCACCTTATGTTGATTTTCGTGCAAATACATAATCTCTTTATGGCCATGGCCTGGACCCCGCTACCACGCCTAACCCCACTCCATCCCACCATCTTAGCGTCCATCTGATGTTAAGCATACCGAAATCAAAATAGCATCTTCCAAGATAGTAAGTAGAAAACGCACACGGCTATGCACAGTGTTCATTGGATGCAAACTGCCATGAAACCTTGGTAGACTAAGTGGCCTATACGCCCACATAGGTTACAAACAACCGTTCACCAAATACCCATATAGTTCACTTGCATCAGGACACTACAATTACAATTTACTGAATTTAAAAGCAGGAAAAATGACAAAAGGGGGTCCTCTGGGAGATATCTTGACAAAAGGAGGAAAGAGGAGGAAAGAGGAGGAAAGAGGAGGAAAGAGGAGGAAAGATTTGACAAAAGGTCTGAGGACCCCCTTTTGTCACAAAGGACCCCCTTTTGTCAAGATATCTCACAGAAGACCCCCTTTTGTCATTTTCCCTTAAAAGTATGTACCTTGGAGCAATGCCAAGATCCATTGTGACAATGATTCCAATAATTATGTTTGAAGTCTAATCATGGACGCAAATGAAAGTGTTTATTCACGGTTACTTTGCGTTCAGGAGCCAAACGTGAATGGAATATGAAGTGCATATTTGCGTTAACCCAGTTGGAAATACTCCCAATTCAAAACCCACATAAAGACCTACGTTTGGGGGTGTGACAGCAACGTTCAGTTCCCCCCTTCCGTTTGCGTTTTAGTCCTCTTGTCCTGCTGTCCATCCCCACTACGCTCTTGCACGCACTGGCGCTTCAGCTGTCATGGTTGTTTGGCGCCAGGTTTCGGGAACACTCTCATTTATGTTTTGAACACCTAAATGTCATTTAGATGTTGCGAGACGTTGTACATTGTACACCGTATTTCACACATTATGTTTCCGTTTCCAAACTCCAAATGTATTGTGCACACTGGATTTTCGTGTTTTACAGAAACAAACGCCCTGCGCATATTTGCGTTCCAGTTTGAGTGGCCTACGCCAGTGACCGATATGGTCATAAGTTTTGGGAGCATTCACTGCGCCCGATAAAAATTATCAAGGGGTGACATTTCTGTTCTGTGAAATGAACACGAGTGCCTTTTCGCTACGGTGCATTAAGTCAAGTTTGCAGGTTTTCACAACTTTTCCAGCATTGTAGTTTTTTCGTATTTTGAAATACTCTACATGCGTTTTTTACACATTTGGTGAGTCGCCAAAACCTGGGAGGCCGTGTGAATACCGGAAGCACCAGGTTTTGGCGCAAGCACCTACTACAAAGTTGGTTTAGCCAATGAGATGCCAGAATGCCAAATTTCAATTAGAGATTGGGTCCTCTGGATGGTGGTTAAATATAAATAGTTCAATTAGATAACGGTCAAAAGGCGTTTATAAAATGGGCGCATGGCCTTGCAGGATGATATGCTTTGTTGTTTTGTAACCATGCAATTATGCTTGCATCCCACCCTGAGGTTCACAAGTTTGGGACTTGTGCACAAGGGCAACCCAAACTTACACATGCAGGTTTCGTGTGGCGCACTCGAATAGAGACTATTCAAGTGCCCACAGCACACTGCAGTAACGGTCACCCCACATACACTCTCATACGATCTGAAGGCATGAGTGATTGTGTTGTGGATGGGCTCTGGGTTTTCAGTTCAAGTCTCACTTGCTCATTGCTTATCGAAACTCTATGGTGTATCTTTTGGTGGAGTTTGATAGAAACTCCTGGTATATGTCGATTCCAAAGAGCAATTACACATATGTGTCAATGACCGTATACGCGAATGATGCCGGAATTATAGCCATCCATCACTATCGCACTTTATCCTATAGTCCAATCTCTAAGGTTAAGTTTGGATGCACGATTATTTGCATTGTACATTGTTGTGTTGTTTCATCACTGTGTAATGACACACTAGCTGGCGTGAGTGCTGCGTGCATTTGCCATTTGGAGAATGATGAGTCTAATGAAATGATGTTTCCTCAGCTCAATGCCACCTCAATCACTTGCATGACGACATAATGCCATTGCCGACGATCCCTTACCAAAGTCGCCACAATCACTTCCCTCCTGGGCCTACATTCAATGTAGCAATTTGCAACTGCGAACAAGCGAGTGCACTACGCACAAGTCAGAACATTGATTAAGCTGATAGCCAATGGCTGTTTTAGTCACCTCTACTTGGGGGCGTGAAATAGGCAACTGATAATATCAATACCACATACACGAAGGGATTGCATCACAATCCTCCATCATACTTACCATGTTGAAAAGCACATAGCTGGAAACCCCTCCCTTATGCAGTTGATTCATGTCTTGCTTCTTGAGGAAGGCTTTGAGGACGACCACCAAAGGTCGGACAGCAGGCATCCTCAACACGTAACTCTGAATCAATTCCACCGCCGCTGCACCATTTTTCACGCCCATGGTGATATCCACAGGCACGAATGTTTTTGAACCAAGCTTCATGCCCAACTTCAACACAGGCACATGTGCATGGCCCACCACTAAGGCCCTGCCCAGGAGTAACCGATTGTGTTTCAGATGGTCACGCAACTGCGTCAGTCTATCATTCACTGTGTGCTTCTCAGCATTGGTGAGCTGTTCGGCAGGAACAGAAAATATGTCTCGAACGCCAGAGACGCCAAGGATGACAATGTCCATGTCACTGCCAGGCAATGACAAGGAACTGGCCTACAAGTACAAGAGGAAGGGGACAATCAGGGTGGTGGCCAATAGCACAGAAGCCTCAAATGTCCGCTTTCTCCACTTGATTTGTATGTCCATCCCTTCATACGCATTTGCACCCAGTTCAGATGCTGTCAATACATCCTGTCCATTTGGAGAACTGCTAAAGCAGCCCTTCAACCATCAATTGACAGCGATTCGTCTTTTGGCATGCACCACATAATTTTGCTATTAGGAAGACCACCAGTTCCCTCTCACTGCTTTGCATGCAGGATTCTGATGAGTTTTGCTCCTATGCCCCCTTGAGTGTTGGGCACTGTTCCCATCTTGCACATACAAGCAAAGTCAAACGAGTCCTTTTGTCCTTTGATCCTCTCATTTTCAATCATCAGCTACACTACAATACGCACACCGAAGTCAACCCCCAATCTCACCTAATCTCAGCACGTTCCACTGAATACTATTATATGTTTGGCTCAACATGCCATCCGTTGTGCAGTTGGGCACTCAGTATACTGAAGATGGCATGTGAGGGGACACCTGGATCCATTTGCATGCCCACCACAAAATTAGGGCCTTAGAAATGTGAGCTGAGTCATGAAGTCAGTTAAAATGTGGATTCTCCAACAACGCACAAGATTGGTGTATATCTGGAATGTATTGCTTGATGAGACTTTCCCTGCCATTACATATCACACACTGCTGTCCCCAGCCATCGTTTCCCCAAACAACGTTCAACAACAAAGGGCCCCATAGCCCTTGAAGGGAGTTAAGTTTGAGAGATTAATCGCTGGTTTCAAAACCATTCCTGGCAGCCGTTGCCACGATGGCTGTATTGTGCTGAAGGGCATGAACGTTCTGTTCATGATAACAATGGTTCCCAAATTCAATTTAACAACATTTTCTGACCTGGAACAAGAAGTCACTGTCATTGTCCTTCAGACTCTTGTAAAAGCTTTCCACCCCTGTAAGTATTTATTTCCTTAGTCGACAATGAAACAAAAGGTATCACAGTGCAAACATATTTTACAAGTGCAGGATGCCCCATCGTGATAAGTTGTGATGGGTACTGGGGAATGGACTTACCTTGGACTAAATTATCGGTTACTGACTCTTGCCCAGAGTTCAGCACCAAGTTTTAGGAGACATGGGTAGAGTTCTGGCGCAAGCTGAGGAGCTGTGCATAATCAGGTGTTCTGGTGCTGAGCAATCAGCATCTAGTTGCTGGCCTTCTCCCCATGCCACACACACCCACACCCATCCCATCCAATCCACCCCACCACACCACTAATTCCATGGCCAGATCAAGCACTTGTGGCCTTTGTTGCCAATGAAGAGCAAAAGGAATCCAGATTCTGGAATCCAGATTCTGGAATCCAGATTCTGGAATCCAGAAGCACGCCATCCATGAGGCAATAAGGATCCGGTTACGTACCTGAGACCCAAACAGGACAGTCTTTGATTTAGGAAACACCTCTGACACCACGTTCTCCAATTGTTTCAGACCTCGCTCCAGTAAATGCAGCTCATCTTTGGATGGAAAGCACTCATTTGCAAACTCTACGATTTCTTTATGCAGCTGCCCTGAACAGACATCACTGACAGTCACAACCAAGTTTTCTCCTGTATTTTATCACGGCTACTCTTTCTGTGAATGCTGTTGTGGAGGCTTTTTGCAACCAGACACAATTTCACCCCAAAGCTGAGGAGGCGAAAAATATGGACTCAGGGGTTCTGCATGGATTTTGTCTTGCAGGTATCCAGCACAGGGCTTCGATGAGCATTCGTTGTGGCCGTTTAACGATGAATGAAGTTTGATTTCTCACGCACAAACTGGCACCGTCTCCATAGACCATGCCAAGGATTGTGAGAAACTAGGCAACAATCGACGCTCAGCAGAAACAATCATTGAACATGAAGTGGCTTGCGCCCCAGAGCAACAGACCAATCGCAAATAGCACAAGCCAAAATCACGTGTCCCACCTAGCCTCCTTTTAGCTGTGTCCCCCATTCTAGGGACCGGAGAGGCCTTCTTTCCTTCTCGCTGAGACTTAGAGTGCACCCTGGGCTGCTCCAGTGTTTCCTCAACCGGGGAGCATGCTCCCTTGCGAGTTCTGGAGTTTCCCCATGGCTGCGCCGACAGATCCTCAATGCGCAATGCACCCCCCAATGCAGCCAGTTGCTCATTGGCAGGGGCTTTGTGCACCTGGCTCTCAGAGTCCACTGCACCAAACGCCTGGCCGGGAGGCAATCCCCTGGACAGCAACATTGCACCTGTGCCAGGGTCCTGCGGGTGCCCATTGGCCAGCTCTTTTGATCCAGTGTCTGTGCATGGCCCACCCGATGGATCAGCCAAGGGCACTGGCATTCCCTTTTGTGATCTGAAGTCTCCACATGACTGCTCAGATGCCCAATCTTTCAAGGATCCCTCCTGCTGATATCCAGAGCACGACGATGACTCATCCCATTGACCTGCAAACGGCATTGGGCGCTGGCACCTGAGATTGTAAGCCGAAATAGGAACTGGGACTCCTAACGAGGAAATGGCTGACCAGGGGCATATGGAACGCGAAAAAATCCAGGATCTGAGGAAGATCCAAGACAAATTGGACGACCGGAAACGATGGGCGCGTGGCTGGTCCACCCATTGAATGCCAGCCGCATGGAGAGAACTGCGAGTGCCTGTCCTCCAACGGAGCCGCAACGGGGAGCTCACCTTGCCAAAGGTACCGCCCCTCTCGATTCTGTGGTGGCCCCTCTGATCCCGACGCCGACGATCGCCCCCAATGCACCGATGACTGTGACTCGTCCCAAGCTGCGCGTTGCTGCGAGCTGACGCTTTGGTCTGCGCCCAAAAGCGCAGCCACTTCTGCGGGCGTCGGTGCCTGCGCTGGGGTCGGTTGCCGCTGGCCTCCGGGCACCAGAGCGCCCCCTTGCGCCGACTGCCCTTGACCGCCGTAGGGGTACATGGCGACCTGGGCAGCCTTCGGGCTCTGCAAGGAGGTTTGGTGCAGCTATGTTGTATCTGGTCAGTGTGTGACTATCATGTGAGTCATGCAGCTTCGACATCTTGACCCCGGACAGCGGATTTGTCCTTTGGGCTGCTCGATGCCACAACAATCAGTTGGGCAGAGGGAAGGATTCTGACGCCCTGGCGACATGTTGTTGTAAGAGCTGATCTAGCACCATCAATAGCTGGACGCATTAGGAGGTGATGATACATTAGGATTGAATTCAGGGAACGGGATTCCTGTTGTCCCTTTGCTCCGCTGCAAACCGTTGCGGAGTGCCCGAGCCTACGGGCCCCCAGTCAGAGGTCGCCACCCCTCGTGCCAGCTTGCCTGCGACAATGTCACGGGGATCGACTATTATGCAACGATGCTGACGTGGATGTACAAAACGCATTCCTGCTCCGGGTCGGGTAACGGGCATGTAAATATGAGACCTGGGTGTTCGCGCAACTCTTGGGCGCAGACGCGCAAACTCGCTGTGGAAGCATGAGTTGTTGCTGTGCACGGCGCGATTCCTGTTGGCGCAACCCACACCAGGATCATTGGGTGATGCTTTGTTCGGCAGGCGCAGGCCTGGTGTCGACACCGGGGACACTGACATGAGGATTTGAAGCATTTGCGCACCAGGCACGGGACCGAGCAGTGCTCTCGGAGTTGGTGAATGTGTGGCTTCATCGGCCCCAAAGCCGTGTCGCAGTTGCGATCACACGACTCTGGTCGTTGGAATTTCGCCAGTTGTCCTAATCGTTGGAGCTGTAAGCGTTTGTAGGGCCACAAAGTCGCAAGTGAAGTTCTTAAGGACACTGCCTTGCGTCGTAGTAGCTTGCCATGGTGTTTTGCTGTGGTTGGGTTGCTGCTCATTGATTCAGCACCGCCGCGCGGCCAGTGTTCACTGCGTTGGGGAACGGCTCGATGACTGTTCAGCGTTTGAGTTTCAGAATACGCTGCGAAGTTCAAGTTCTGTCCATTGATGTGCGCAAGCCGATGAACCCATGGCTGGTTGGCTGCCTCTTTTGCCCCTTTGTTCCCTTTTCTTTGTTGGAGACGTTGCTGTACACGCATTTGGTTCAGTTGAACGAGTTTGATGCATAGAGACTGCTACTGCTGGATCAAGGAACCCAGAAGAAATCCTGAATGTGCATGTAGGTGTCCCGTCAATTGTGACAGGAAGACGTCCAGCAATCCAGTCACAACAGTCCTTGTGGAGGTAACCATGGTGACCATGATCACATTTCTATCATCGGATGCAGGTATGCATGCCGCCCATTCGTGCCAAGCTCAGCTTTCCCAACCAGGCATTCAGAACATCCCAACAGAAATGAACGCTTCGCTCATATTCCATCACTAGAATTGACTAGGTGCGCCATTGGGCAACGTATCAAATGCGTTCCAAACAGCGACAAAGTCCCCGAACGCACTGAAAACAAGTTGGCATTTCCCTCTAGAAATGTACTCTCTAGCCATAAATAAAGAATTTCGATCATGTGGTCGTTTGACCATGATGCACATCAAGAAAATTGAAGGCTCCCACAATTTCGCACCGCCCTTGTGGTCAGCAGACACGCTAGCTGCACTTTCCTCCAACATTTCATAAGTGTTCTGCTGCAACATTTGGTGTTGCCACTTTCTACCACCATCCCAGGACCTTCCACCATGGGATGCCGATGCCCAGCCACAGCGTCAAGTTCAGGAATGCAAACAGGGCACCAATCTTGAAGACCTCTTGCAGCGTCATGAAACCAGAGCCATAATAGACGGCAGCCTGGCCAGATGCGAACTGTGTGATGGAACCAAAGAGATTGGCATTGTAGGCAAGGGAGAGGGCTGCCATCAGCGGTGGGACGCCTGCAGTGCAGCAGCACAACACTAGCTTGGTTACCCAAAGTGCCACTGTGTTCAACCACCAGAGTACCTTAGTCTGCAGGAAATGAGGGTGGGGTTGGGGGGACAAGAGGATTGGCATATGTGGTATTCCTAATCTCCTTCGAGCAATAGTCTTGTTGACACACTCAGGCCCAATTCACAGGCAGTGCGTCAATGATAATGCCCATCAATCAAGAGCAGCAATTCGCATTCGGATGCCTGGCTGCACGCCATCAAGCAAGCACTACCGAATGCCCTTGCTTCTTGATGCGTGCAAAGTGGCACAAAACGTTGAGCACCCCATCCAAAGCTGAGCTTGTGACAACTCACCTGCTGACAGCATGAGCGTCAAGAAGGCAGAGTACAGGGCGGCCACATGGGCCGTCTGGGAAGCGAACAGGTAGTGAATGGCAAAGAACACAACATGCAGGATGACGAACAGGGGCATCGTGCCCAGGTTGAGGCTTGTGAGGAAAGCCCCGCATTTCGCAGAGAAGGCACTGATGATGCCCATCGAGTTCAGCTGGCCAGAGAGCCCGATGAGGACAGCGAACCAGAAGAGGGTGTCCCAGGCGGGGGCATAGTTCAGACACTCCTGCCACTTAAGGGTGCCAGAGAGAAGTAGGATGCAGAGGCCCATCATGGCCGCAAGCACAGCAGGGATGCCGAGGCTCTCGCCAAACACCTGCCACACCACAGAAGCCATCTTGTATGTGAAGCGAACAATGATTGTGGCCCCAGAATTGTGTGTTTGGTTGATACCAGCAACAGCGTTCAGGACCGTTTAAGCAATGATGCTTTTTCACACTTTCCCAGGAAAGCAGCTGGGCACTGGGAGCTCATGGTCATCAGCATAAACTTCAAAATGGCTCTTTGCCAAAAGCAACAGCGACAACCTTGCCGTTCTAATGGCTGGAAGATGCACTGAGATTGTGATCAGCTGCACTGACCTATTGATCACTCAAATACATGCTGCAGCAACAACGAAACAACCACTACCAGTATCTAGTATTGTTGGCACCGGTCAAGATAGATACAGTCAAAGAATTGCATGTGTTGTGACACCAGAAGGAGCCAAGTTAGGCTGAGGAGTTTTGACAGAAGCATCCGCAAGCAACATCCCAGAACATGACCCACACCTTGGGAGGTGTGGCGAAGACTTACCCACAGAGTGATGGCCAACAGCATGGTGCCAAGCATGATCCATTCCTTGCTTGACATGGGCCCCATATTCTCAAGTTGTTTCTCAGCTTCCTTGGGCGCCTCTGGGGTTGCTTTCAGCTCAGGCGGCATCATTTGGTACATGAGCAGGGGACACAAGACAAGCCCTGCGTAATACCCCATGCATCAATAAGATTGCAACAGCCATGAACATCAAATCAAAAGAAACACAACGACAGAATGAAATCGCTATTCTGTCCCACCGCGTGCAATTATTTAATGCAGTTCTAGTGACAGCAACTAGAATGCACAACCATAAAATGTATTCACAGCTTCATATGCACTCAAATGCACAACATAGAATTTCAAAAATTGAAAGGAAGATGGGATGGAAATACACAAGATCAGGTGGTAGAAACCAAAAACCCTGATCCAGTCTCAGTTGAAGGCAATACTCTGGGCCCTGTGCCCTCCTGTCAGTGATGGACATGCACCTTAGGGCCCAGCAAGTTTTCTTAGCCAGACGTGGAACCAACCAACGTTTTGGCACATGCATAACGACAGGGATGTCCACAAACACACAACAAAGTCCCTGAGTGCGCGTTTCTTGCTTTTGACCGCTCTGTGATGTGCACTATCCTGATGGACTCAGAGACTTCTGCAAAACATTTTACAGCAGGGAATGCAAGTCCAGTGAATATATATTGTTATCAAGGATATATCCTGTTGAATATATATTGTTGTCAAGGATGTTTCCCCAAAAGCATCACCCATTCCTCTCTGTTAAGAAGACAATAGTGCAGGGACCAACAGGGAAAATAACTCTACCAAAGACACACATACCTGCCACTGCAGGTGCCAAGGCACCAAGCGTCCAGGTCACAAACTGGTTTCCGATGGTGCCGATCGTGTCCGCTGCAAGCTTGAGGCATAAGAGGTTTTGTGCAGCAGCCGTTAGGAAGAGGGCCGATGTGTGGGAGCTAGTTTGAAATTGCGAATGCACCAGGAAGGCGCCCAACTTCGTGCGATTCGAATCTGAACTACAGCACAAAATGCCCTTTCACATTCTGGGGCACAAAATATCCCATTTATGTGCAGCAAAAAGTGGGTTGCTGACACATTATCCATTTTTTAGACACATCCTTAGCTAATCAAGTGCTGAAATGCATGATGCTATTTCACTCTTCACCCATCTCACCAACATAACAGCTTCTTGGTTAGCAACCAAATTCATTGCGCATGTTCATTGCAAAGGACTCCAAATGCTCCAACAATTGACAACGATTCAGCATTTGAAGCAATCAAGAACACACGCTATTTCATGATCCGAGAATGAAAGCTGCTCAAATGTTTCATTTGTTGGCAGACATTCAGTGCTGTACACAGTCTTCCCTTAGTGCTCCTCACTTTGAGCTGTGCTGTGTTTCCCCAATGACCCAAGGACTTGCATAGCTTTTCATGCTGCTTGGAAACTGCATCAATGCTTTGGACGACGTCGATGCCAACCACCTAGCTACCCTCGTCCTGGGGAGGCTGCCACGCACCTGGTGTGCTCCCCGCATTCCTGGCAATGTTAGCCATGATGGGAACAAAAATGCCTCCAGCCCTGGCAGTGGTGGAAGGCATCGCAGGGCTGATGAACCCCTCTGCCACGTTGAGGCCATACGACAGGCCCAATGTGTTCTTCCCAAAGACCTTGACAAACAGGAATGCCACCCGCCTGCCCAGCCCAGTCAGCTCAAAGCCCTTAGCAAAGAAAAATGACACCACGATGAGCCAGATCACCTCCGACGTCATCGCAGCTGTGGCCTGGGCGAATGTGAGGGTGCCAGAAAGGATGGTAGCCGTGAGGCCCAGGAAAGCGACTGCCCCAGTTGGCAGGGGCTCCAAGACCAGGCCACAGATCGTGGAGAGGAAAATGGAGAGGAGTGTCCAGCCCTGGGGTACGCACAAAACAATGTCGCTGATGGTGCAAGCCACTGAAAGAAACTACTGGAGGATGGTACTGCGTGGTGGAGATGATCGTGGCCACTGCAGAAGAAACACTCAGCCTAAAAATTTTCATGCACTACTGTCTGCCAACAACAGCAAACTGATATCACCCCTGATGTGCCAGTCTCTGGCCTTCACAATCAACACAATCAAATAGTGGTTCTTGCCTTCACAATCAGTGAATGCTTGCCAATAAAAGTAGCATAGCAAACTGCTCACATGATTCAAATAAAGTGCACCATGTTCCAAAGCAGTAAATACATGCACAATGTAGTTTATAATGGGACACACCTAATTTCTGAAATGCGATGGCACGATTGGAATAGACAAACCAAAAACAATGTGGTAGAGCGACAAAAACAACGGAAAGTCCCATAAGACAAGCGGCCCAAGCCAATTTGCATTTCCACTATGGGACAGCACCACTGCCATCCAGTAACAGATGGGAGCGCAAATCTAACATTCGGCAATGGCAATACAATGTGCTATTCAGCCATTATCGATGACTGCTGCTTGTTCTGTACCTTCATTGTGATTCCCTCTGGGACTGGCACAAGGAACCTGATGACGAGGCCGACGGCAAGTGTGATGGCCAGGGGAACTGGCTTAGCACCCTGTGTGCAATCAAAGCCAAGAGTTAAACACCACATTGTCAAGAGGGCCAAGTTTGAGGACAGAACACACAGGGCACTGTGAACAAGGTCTGCAGGACGTCAAACCACAGGAAACTTGAGGCAAAACAATGAATTTCACCTCTGCCTTTGGGATAAGGAAATGCAAGAGTACCAATAACATAAGCAGGGGGAATCCATACTGAAGTTCGAACAACGCTGATGCAGGTTTCGTTGTCAACTGACAGTACTTTGCAGAAATCACCACAGGATCCTGCAATGAAGTACAGGAAACACTGACCTCCCATTCGGTGGGCGCTGCTGAAGCTACGGCCGCCTTCATCGCAATGTTCCCATTCTGCTGGGTGACACTTCCCCTCGCAATCCTGGCGACCTGCCAATGAATACGCCCAAAAGCTCTGAGCCCAAATCTGCAGAACGCTGCCTTCCCCAGCAGCCAGCTTATCCCAATGACAAAGCCCCGCGATTTCAACGGACTGCCAGGAGCGAGTGGCTGCCGACAACCCAACTGACCCTGATGGAAGCCAATGCCGTGGCGATCAATACCGAAATCAATGGAAATGACTACAGAACCAAAGGCGCATTAGAACCTGCCACTGAAGCCAACTGTTCTCCCGTCCACAGAACGCAACCGTTCGGCCTCCCGCCTGCATGGTCCCATCGTTGGCGACGAGCAAGGGAGTGACTCCGCCTTTCGGGCGCTCCGCGCGCATCAAATAAACATGCACGTGGCCACCCCGGACACCACTGAGATCGAATCAACTTCGTGCGATCTTGATCGCGGCCCCGGCGACCCACGCGCCGGATCGCCGCCCCGGCGCCCGCGGACGCCCCGGCGCACCTTGGCGATCTTCGAGCCGGCCGCACCGAAGGCGGACGGACCCGGAAGCCGCGGCGGTGTGCATGCTACAGCGCGAAACGCGCCCTGTCGATGCGCCGTCGGGCCACACCTGCCGGCAGCAAACACAACATCATTATGAGGCCCCGCGACGCTCCGTACCAGCCGGCGACGAGAATCGCCGCGATCACGGGCACAGCGAGCAATCTCGGCCAGCAGGAGGCAATCCCACGCGACAGAACTGGATTCAAAGGTTTGATGGAGGTCGCGCCGGCGGCTGTTGCGTCTTGGGGCAACGGTGCCCACCCTCGAGTCGGCGCCTTCGGTCCGCCGAGCGATCTGGCGGCGAGCCGGGCCCCGGGGGCCCCGCGCAGGCGGGCGCCCAGCCCCTTGGCGCCGAAGTCCATGGCGCGCTCGCCCCGCGGCGCCCGGCGATGTCGGCTGGCGTCGCGCTGGGCACTGGCGACTGGGTTGGGCGCCGACAGCGCACCCCTTTTCGTGGGGGGCAGCGCGTGGGGACGATGGGGTGGTCCACAACTATTGGACAACCGCGCTATGTCAGACCCAAGGCCCCATCATTGCAATCGGCGATCGGACACTTCAATCGAGTGAGTTGCTCGCAAACTGCCCATCGGGTGACGGTGTCCTGACATTTTTGTGACACGTGTACTGGGTGGATAGCCCCGCAGCAGAACATTGTTGCTCGGGATCTGTCTGTGAGCTCAGTTGCCCACAGTTCGTTGCCACCCAACAGCTGTCCCAGTGCCGAACCGGTCAGTGACCTGACAACGGCTCGCCACTGGCAGTTGTTGCAACCGAGGAATCGAGGCAGAGCCGACAGACGCCGAGGAGTGTGAAATGGCAGGACCTGCTACCTGGCTGATGTGCCCAACTACCTGGTGGATAGGAAGGACAGCGGGCATCGAAAACACTGTGGCTTTTCAGAAAAGGAAAACACGGCACGGGCGGCCAGTGTGTTCCAAAAGCACGTGTCCGACGCCGGACTTCCCCTTCGAACGGAAAGTTGCTGGGCTGCGCGTGCGGGTTTACTCCGAGCCGCACCCATCCACGCCACAATTTGATTTGGATGCTGCTCAGTGTGTGGGCTTATTCAGCAGTTTTATGGGTAATGATAAAACAGTTCAGAGGCATCCGTTACGTTACGCTCATTCGGACGCCCATTCACGCAATTCGTCGTTCCTCCGTGCAGCATCCAACGCCACAGTCCTTCCGTCACCAGTGATGACGGAAGGACTGTGGGTATTGAGTACTGGGGTGGTGACTCACCGCCTGGTGCTGACAACGTCTTGGCCTGTGTACGCAACCCAGCCGCGGAAGTTCTGTGTTTCCCACTCAGCGACTGGGCTGCAACACCACCGGTGTGGGATGGTATCAAGCCAACCCGTGCTCGCCCTTTCGCAACAGGTAATTGCCGCGGTCGGCGGCCTCGATGGTCGGCCAGCCTGCAAATGGATGTGGACCCCATGATATAGATGATGCCGTGCTGATATCGCAGTGCTTTCCTTTTCGCCTTTCATTTTCCCTGTACAGATCCATCCACCTTCTTCGGTTACCCACTGCGGCACGGCATGGTTCACACATTCGCCCACCGTCGATGGACAGCCCTCACCTCTGCTTCCCAACTTGGTGGTGATCAGGTCCACTGTGCTTGATGTCTACTACATCAGGTGCTCCAGAAGTGGGAGTTGGGAAGGGTATTGTGCATTGATTGGCATGTTGTGCTGAAAGGGGCATTCCTGGGCGCCGCAGGGCAGCAATGCTCTCTTTCTGTGGGGCCAAAGCACTGGTTTAAGATGCACAGGCTCTCCAAGCGGATTTGAAATTTGTGTTTCAGTGGTGGGCGGCGAATGTTTTGGATATCCGCCTGCCAGAATTTTCTATGCCAGATTGTGAGTTGTGAAGTGGAGCGCAATGCACTCTGCCAAAAGTTGACCTTGAGGATTTGTTGCATGATGAACAGCAAAGGGCAAGTGACTGGCATGTGGACAACGCTGCGCAGCCAGTGGCCCCCATGCTTCCATCCTGAACTCCTGCTGCTGTGCGTGCGATGAGTGTACTCCTTCAACTAGCTTTTGTTGCATACTGGATCGTTATCTTGGCAAAATTTCAGTGTCCCAATCTAGGCAAAGCATTGTTTGTGACCACATGTGAAACAACACTGGAATACATGACGTCACTACTTTTATGCTCTTCTCAATGCAGTGTTGGCATTGATGAAATTGCGGGGCACAAGCTTGAACTGGTGCGACAGTTCAGATTGAATGGGGTTGTGGAGAGCCTGGCAGTGTTGAAGAGCAGGGCAAAGAAAGGCCAGAGGGACGCTGTTGTGCTGGCTTTTAGGTGAGCATGAGATCAGGAGTCCTCATTGATTTGAAACTCTTAGAATAGAATAAGTAGCTTCCCCATGTACCAACTAGGTCATATTGGCTGCTCTTCACATTCTCCTGGGTTACATTTTGTGTACGGCAGCCGACAACAGAAGTTCAGTGGCTCAGCTGTGCTGCTGGTGTCCTTGTGCTCCCAACAGGGAATGCACTGTGTGCATAAAGTAGAACACACGTTTTGGACGATTCCAGTCACCCATGATGACATTTGTGTGCCATCAGCAGTGGCTCTGCATCTGTGTTCCTTTATGGTGCTGGACTGTGCTATTACCTCTTTGCAGTGAGCTGTGCCATTGCGGATCTGCATTGCAGCCAGTGTGATAGTGTGTCATCATTCACAGTGCGGAAAGTCTCTCACTCAGAAGGGCCTTGCACATTGAATGACCTGTTTTTTCCAGCGAAAGAGAGACAATCGTTGATACTGCATCAAGTGCATTGCAAGACAGCATGGTGCGCAGTCTCAGTGCAGAACCATAGCAAAATCGTCCAGTGCTCAAAGTGAAAATGATTTGCTGGGTGCTTGGCACGGGGGCCATGAAACCGAAACCCCCCGTCCTCAAATTTGTTTCAATGTCGGCCCTTCAGAGAAGCCAAGGTTTCTGTGGTGATTTGGGATGATGTCAACCACACCCTCAAGACCACGTCACTCCACTTCTTTGAGGGCGACCATTCGCTCACCGTAGGCCGCAGTGTGTTTCCCTATGGCCCCAGGGTGGCTGCTGACCCACAGGGCCGCTGTGCGTGCCTGCTGTCATATGCGAACCAGCTGGCACTGCTGCCTGCTATGGACACAGAGCACATTGATGCAGGCCATGACCATGGCGCGAGCACATCGGCAGCGACAGTTGGCAACAGCTACGTGCTGCACCTGGGGAAAATGGGAATCCAGGAGGTGGGCTACATATGGGGCAGTTTTGCATCCATGATGCACCCTTAAAGCTCCACAAAGGTGCAAGGGCATTTCTATATTGTATTTAACAGTCCAGATGTGGATAGCGAAAACAGCCACTGGCAAGTGGTGCAGAAGGAGTGTTGTTGGGCTACTTGCAATAGTTGTGTTGTCGATGCAGGGATGCAAACGAAATGACAGAACTTGTTGGACGTTTGGCATGACTGTCACGCCACCTCAAAGTGTGGTGTTTGCATGTTGTGGCAACAATGTCATTTGATGGGTATGAGGGGTTTTCAAGATGCTATTGTGTAATTGAATATGAATGCATTGTTGTCCTCTAGGGCAACAACAGATTGTATGAAGCTGCAACTTTGTGTTGGTCGTTCTCTCAGTTTCACTTCTACAATTGCTCAGATTCGTCTGTGCTTCATCAAAATTACAATGGAATTGTCAAAACAGAGTGTTGCAGTTTGTTGTGCCTTTCTGTTGCAGGTCAGAGACTTTGTTTTCCTTCATGGCTATAACGAACCTGTTATCCTTATCTTGCATGAGCCAGAGCCCACATGGCCTGCCAAGTACAGGTGTGATGTTCTTCAATAAGACATAACTGACGGCATATTTCCAAGTGCTGTGCTTAGTCTAATATTGGCACAAGCAAACAATGGTTATTGGCTGTGACGGAATTTAAATTCATTTCTTGATGCACTGCAGCTACCACTATATGATGGTGTGTGGGAACAAATGACAGCATGGATGCTGATGTGAAGCATCACTAAATTGATGCACAGCAATGTCATCAGTGACTCACTGGTATCTCTGGCCACATCATGTTCTTACATCATCCCATACAGTTTGGGCAGAACAAAATTTGGGTCCATTGGGTTTTGGCCCAAACCTCAAGAGAATGTCCGACGTGGCCTTGCTTCCCGTGACACTATGTTGCAACTTTGGACAAGCATGGTATTCTGTGCTTTGCTGTACGAGAATGTATAGCTCAAGACTGGTCATGTCGAGGTGGGGCCATATGGAGGACAATTTAATCATCTGGGCGGAGAACTGCCACTGCTCATGCTGCCCTGTTTATTCCGAATGGAGATATTTAATTGGATGCCTTGCATACCCAAGTGCTGGTGTGCAGTGATTTGGAACAGATGGATGATGCATGTGTTGTTGCCACTGCTGGAACATAGGCATAATTGCATGCTGATGAGTTTTGGTGTGTGCAGGGAGCGAAAAGACACCTGTTGGCTCACTGCAGTTTCCGTCAACCTTCAGTCAAGGATCTACCCTGTGATCTGGTCAGCAAAAGGACTACCCAGCGACGCCTATAAATTGGTGGCTGCTAGAAAGCATGGAGCCTTGGTGTTGTGCCTAAATCTGGTTGCTTACTACAGCCAGGTCAGGAAACAAAAGGAGTTCATGGGTGCCTCTTTCGTTTTCAAGTTGGCCACATGGGAGCGTACGCTACAATCTAGGGCTTGTTTGGATCGTCATCGAAGTTTTTGAAGCTGCTGCTTTTGTGCCCTGCTGAAATACCATATGGTGCCCGTGCTTGTTGAGCTGTCCTTTCAACTGCCATCGATTTCTTGACAGTATGCGTGTCTCTTCGATGGCAGTGTGCATGGCATTGGCTGGTCCCTAATGTGTTTGACAAAAGTTGTAGCTAGCTGTTCAAGGTGCAGTTGGACATGCCACACACTGTGAGATGTGCCTTGGAAATACTTTGCAGTTGTATGGTATTGTGTGCATGGCCATGCTTGAATTTCTTGCCAATACAACATCCTCAAGCAAATTGCTATAACGCGCTGTCCACTATTGTCACATTGCACTGTTGTGCAACAACACTAACTCTCGTTTATAAGGTGCTGCTGCTCTTTGACTTCTTGATCAACTGCTTGCGATTCTATACACAGGGTACTTCGTTGGCAGTTGGTGTCAACCCCCTTGCCTTTGCTGGGGAGGTGCCTCAGCGAGTGGAGCTTGACCCAGCTGTGGAAGTGCCCAGCATGACGGCCACCAAGCTGGCACGGGCCTATGCAAACAATGTGCATCCTGTGAGTTGCAAGTTTTGAGGCTGGTGTTGCCGACTGCCACAGAGATTGCCCTCGTGCTTGCACACACTTGCTCGGTTCAGGCCCAGTATACACTTGCCGCTGCTGTTGTCCCCTCTGATCCTGAGGGTTGTGTGCAGGGTCCCATGTTGGCACATGCTTGAATGCCAGGCTGAGCACGCAAATGCCCAAAGCAATTTCGTGTGCAAAACATTATTGCCAGGCTGCATTGTTGACAGTTTGTCATTTGCCTGTGGTGATATCTATGCTCTGCCACAGTGCGAGGTGTGGCAGTTCACAAGCTGGCACTCAGGAAAGAATGGGTGTTGGCTTGTGTGGGTTTCTTGTCATTAGAATCTGTGGGAATGCTCAAGTTAGGCAAGCTGGGCAGGTAAAGGCTGCAACAATGCATAGTACAGGCAAGCAGCGTTGGGAAGTGCAGTGGGGAGCTGAAAGACGCACAGTACAGCATGGCTTAACAGGTGAACGGCGGCGGTTTGCAATGACTGGGTAGATGGTAGCCCAGGAGAGTTTGCATGAGTGCATCTGTGTTCACTTTGCAGGAATGCGCCCCTGCCATTGGCAAGAACGCAACAAAATCACCTGTGTTTGATATTGAATTGGATGCTGCACAGTGCAGCTGGCTCGATCCCCAGTCACTCATTGTGGCACTGAAGTCAGGTCAGCTCATACTATTGCAGCTCATTATGGATGGGAACAACGTCAAGCAGCTCCAGGTAAGTTGTAGAATGCAGGTGGTGCTGTTTTCAGTCTGCATTGTGCTGCTCGTGGACAATTTGATGAAAGCGGAGTAGATTGTGGAAGGCATGGTTTGGTAGTTCATGGCAGTGCCCACAGGCACAGGCTGTGTGATCGATTTTCCACACAGACCAGTTGCTGCCTTTGTGACCATGTCTGTCTGCACCCTATCGTGTCCTCTTGAGTCAATGCTCAACAGCTTCTGAATTTCCAGTTGTGCTTCCTGTTGCCAAAATGGAACAAACTCCACCATCCTGCCCTGTGGATACTGGCACACACCAAGTATATTGGTGCAAATTGAGCACTGAAGAATGGGTTAGTCGTCTTGCTTTCCCACTTCTTTAATTCACTGCAAAGTTCAGCTGGGGAGCTTGTCCCAAGGCCAGCTTGAAATCTGGTGCCACCAGACCAGCTCCGGTGAATGTTATTTGACTGATATTAGAACCCAATGCTGTCGTACAGAGGAAAGGGAAGTGCACCCCTCAGACTCACTGGCAATGTCTCTTGCCCAGCTGTGGGAATACAACATTCTTTGTTTGCACAGACAGGTCTCAAAATGTGGCGGTGCACCAATCGTGTCATGCATGTCATCGATAGGTGGTCGCATGCTATTCCTTGGCTCGCGATTGGGTGACTCACTACTGGTGCAGTTCACAGAAGTTCCCTTGAAGAAGGACAGCCAAGCTGCAGGCAGGGCAACTGAGGCAAGAGAGAAGTTCTCAGTCTGTTGGTGGAATGAAATGCAATTTCCAACCTTCAGTGGGGCCCCTGTTGTCCCTTCTTGTACATCTTGCTGTTCATTGTGTCTGCATTGCTGTGCACAAATAGAATTGGGCGTCCAGGATGAGGCTTCTGAAAGTCGGCACAATGTGGTGCAGCTTGTCTACTGTTGCTTTTCTGTTGGAACCCAGGTTAGTTCTGATAAGGCTACCTATATATTGGTGCCATCTCAAGCCTGAGATTTTGGCGAATTCAAAACCATAGGTTTCCTGGAACTAGTCTGTGGGCTGTTTAGGAATCAGTCTGTGACTTGTTGAGGATTTGAATTGCCCTTTGTGTGACAATTTCGCCTGTCACTTGGAAACACGGTCATTGGAGTTATGTGGCCATTGTTGGCATTTGTAACAAAGCTTACCTTGGCTTGCCTTGTTTCACATTCAGGAGGACAGTCTGGACATGGACATGGTGCCTGGCATGGGCGATGAAGAGGCAATGGAAGGTATTGTTGGAGAGGGGGGGCTGGATTCTATTGACGACGACTTGCAGGTACTGCTGGCCATCTGGGAAAGTGTGTCGCTGGTGTGCCAATTGTGTCCTTGGATCCTGTTTGGAATTGAACTTTCCAGGTGTTGCGATCTCTCATGACGATCACCTATGATGGGAGCTCGTGAGCTTGGGTGTGTTGCTGGATAGCGATTACAAAGCCATCTAGGGCAAGGGGCGCAGGTCATATTGCATGGTGATTGTGCAGGGCCACAAATTTCTCACCTGCGTGTCGATCCCATCTTTTGCCATTGCATACCTTGAGCAGCAAGCAATATACAGATTTCAAATCAATACCTTGATATAGCTCTTCAAGTATTATCAAAAGCATCACCACATCCACAATAACATGGATTGCCAATCTTGTTTTAAGTCTGAAAGTTCAGTGCAGGACCCGTACTTACAGCCAAAGAGAGACTGCCTTTGGGACTTTGCACAACTGTGCAATAGCCTGATACCAGTGTGTGCTCCCTGTAGATTTTCTTGCCTGCTACATCTGATGTGCCCGAGAGTGGTGGTGGCTTGACGCATTTTCAGCCACATGTGACTGATGTCCTGCATGTCACGGGCCTTATTCGGGACATGACACTGGGGGTGCCACCAGAATCAGGCGAGGGATCAACACAGCACACCAGGCAAGGCAAGAAATGATTTTTTTGCTGAGGCCAGAAAATCTACTGCAACACACGCGTCTCAAATTGTTGCAGATATGTAGGTCATTACTTGCATGGATGGTAGCAAAGGGGCTATACTGACAACATGCGACAGGTGGCAGAGCAGCCCAACCATTGTTTGTCCACACGCCACAGTAAGCAAGCCATGTCCAACAATATGGATGGCAAGAGTTCACTTGCCAAACTGACAAGGGATTCCCTGTGAGAAAGAAATGCACACATGCACTCCTGTGGCCACCCACAGTCCCATCAACGCCTTGGCTTTTGGCCCCAGTTACCCTCAAGAAGCGAATCCATATCTGAAAGACGCCATGCAAATGCACCAAGTGCCCTGGACAAGGAAGAATTGGGAAGGTCACAGAAGGCAGCACAATGCAGGGACTGAACAGAGGAAACAGGGAGGGGAATATCGACACAGAGGCAAAGCTGGCTGGGTCTGGCAAGGGAGGGAAGCCTCAATGGAGTGTGCGTCTGTCAGCTGCTTGTAGTTGGCAGTGTTTCTCTCTAATTCCAAGCACTGTACCAATAATTGTGTCAGATTGCATGTGATGGAGGCAAAGTGCAGCAGTTGTTGCTGTGCATAAAGTATTCAGCTGCTGCTGTACTGTCTGATATTTTGAATTCTTGCTCAGCAAGGGGAAGGCCATTGTATACAACAAAGTTTGCTTCTGTTTGGCGAACTTCGGTGCATCAATTGTGGTGGCTGGCCATGGCGTACTCATGGCCATTGTGGTCCTGTCAGTCAGTTTTGTGAATCAATGAATACTGTATGGCACCTCGCGCTTTCGCATTTGGCAGGTCTCTTACAGCACAGCATCCCCTTTCATTCTATCTGGCGGGCACTGTTGCAAACTACTGTACTTGGTGGTGAACCTGTTTGCAACTGCAAGCACCCGATGTGACAAGCCACTATTGCCAGAGCAGGTACATGCAGATTGATTGTTGACACACTTCTTTTTTGGTTAGCTTTGCAGAATGGCAGGCCATGAAGAGTGGTGGTGCTGAATGCCAGAGGCAGTGTTGTGCCATGCTCAGTGTGCCATGGACAATTGAAAGTGACTAATCACCATTGGCTTGTTTCTTTCCACAGTGGTATTGTGTTCTAACATGGTCACATGACAACCGTGCTGTCTGCTGCAGTGTTTCGCCTCAGCTGGTTGCCTGCGCAGGCTGGCGCAGGGGGGGGTGCTTGGCAGTAGTCCGCCAGGGCGTTGTTGCTGAGTGCATAATCGAAGTCCCCATCGAAGATGTCAGGGGTGTGTGGGCTCTGCAGTACATGGATGAAGAAGAAGGGGACATGGCCATCGCTACAAGGCACATCACTGACTCATACCTACTGGTATCATGCACAAACATGACAAAGCTGCTGGAGGTCAGCGAGGAGAACATGGATGAGGTCATGTAGGTTTTCTTGTTGCCGTGGTTGCATGGAGATAGTCACTGTGCACATAGCCATTGGTGAAGCGTGTCATGGAATTTGCATCTGGCATGCGCTTGTCGCACATTTCGAGTTTCATGTTCCAGTCAAGTGTGCATGCCATGCCAGTCGTGTTTGTTTCCTGTATGCTTCGAAACATTTGCTTTGTTCAGGATCCATGAGTCCATGTTGCCAAGCTCGCTGATGTGGTTTTCCTGCTGTCCTGAGAGGTTTATGCTGCAACTAACAATGTGAATCCAGGCTTGAAAGTCTCGTTGGGATGGGAGGTGCCAATGTCCATATGTGCTTAATTTGGAAAGCATTTAGCGTTGACCAGGACCCTGTAATCCTTTTTAGCTGATTGTCTTTCCTTCGCACCTATGTGGTCTGAGAAGCTGTAATTTGAGATTGCATATCAAAGCCTTTGTTTTATGGTTTACTTCATTGTGCCTTGATCGTTGCCACCACACGCTCCTAGCTGATTGTTGATTCCCCTGTGCCCTCAGATCAGACTTTGTCATGGATCAGTTGACGATCTTTGCAGGAAGCATCTTCAGTGCCACTCGAACAGTGCAGGTAGGCACTTCATTTATGTTGACTTTGTATTCCATTTCTGTGGCAGTCAGTGGCCTGTGCCTATGAGTGTTGTGCACATACCAAAAATACTATGGAGTGATATTGTTACCAACAGACTAGGCAAGTTTGGCAGGTGACATTGTTGTGCGGTTAGACTGCCTGAATATTCAACTGAATACCCTGCCTGAATGATCGCATGCTTGTGGCAAGGACTCAACTTTGGTTCAATTCTTAATGTTCAGGTGTACAGGAGCGGCCTTCGTGTTTGCAGCGGCCCTAAACTGTGGCAAGAATTCACTGTGGAGCAACTCATGTCGGTTACAGATGCAGAACAAGCACATACTCATCTTGGGCTTGGGAGACCCCAAGTCCAGAATAGCATCAAATCAGCCAGCTCTGCTGATCCACTCCTGCTGGTCCTGATGGACGATGGCAGGGCCTGCCTATTGGAGGGTGACACCAAGTCCAAACAACTCTCGATAAACAGGTACATGCGCAGCGCAACAAATCAGTGCGTGGGAGTCTGGTGTTCTAGTGGTTTGCTGAGTCTCCAATTGATGAATCAATGAGTCCAGCATCCCGTTGAGGCAGTTAAGTTTCTGTTTACTTGACGCTACAGAATCAAAGCTTTGAGACACATGCTGTATTGTGCAGCATAAGGAAATCATGGTTTTGGCGTTTGGTTGCTGTGGCTGTCTTTTCTTTTGACAGAATAGATGATCCTCCTGCCCTTAGGATTCGTGTTTATTTCACTTTGCCGAGTCTGCTTGGTCTGTGCTTTGGCAATGTGGGCAATTTGCAGCTTGGCAAGAATGCTGACTGTTAGTGTGTTGCCTTCCTAGTTCGGCCGCATACGCCCTCACAGAACTGCCAACTTTGGATGTGGAGGAAGAAATAACAGCATGTGCACTGTATGTTGACAAGTGCCTCTGGTTATGCAAGGGAGTGGGTAACCAAAACTGGCCAGCCCCCATATACTGTGTCGTTTGTCGGAGGCGAGGTACACTGGAGATCTATAATTTGCCACATATGCATCGCATCTTTGTTACGCCATTCTTCCCAATCGGGTGGCATGTCGTGCAGCATAATCCAGCAGCGGGCAAGAAGCAGCAAATGGAGTTGGAGGAAAAACTTGAAGATGCACTACCTGCAGTGGTGGAGGTGAGCAGGGCATCCTCTCCCACTGTCACATGCATTCATTTGCTGAACTCTGGCCGCTGAATGTGTAGGATATTATTGTGTCAGGCTTCAATGGGGCAGAAGCCAGCCACAAGCAAGTGCCTCACCACTCCTTTTCAGGCCTTTTGCAACCACCTCTTCCTGCAACGACATTGGGGAAATTCGCCTAAATCTTTGACCATGCAAGAAGCGATTTGCCCACTTCGTTGCAGGTTCGATTAGAGTCTTTCCCTCCACGCTACAGCCACTGCGATGCTGCACTGTCATCCGGGGTGGCCGTGTGCGGTGCCCCTATCCTCTTTGCTCTCCTGGACGATGGGTCCTTATTTGTGTACCGGGCCTTCAGGCCACCAGGGCAACAGGTTGCGTTCAGCAGGGTGGAGGTGGAGTGCCCTGGGGTGGCTTCAGAGGCCAGCCCAGAGTATGGTGAGGAGGGGGAAGAGGGAGCGACGGATGGAACAGGCGCTGGGGAAGCCACACCAGGGGAAGGGGGCGAGGGGGAGGGCATGCGTGACTCCCTGGAGGAAATGGCGTTGCCACTATCAGAGCAGTGCAGGTGAATGGAGATGCAGCTGAGGTGGAATGCATGCAAAATTGACAGCTCAGTTTGTGCTTGAGGTGCTATGTTCCCCTTGTGCATGTTGATGGGTTCTGCAAGGGAAGTATGGCTCATGAGGCTGTTTGTGCTCTCTGAGCCTTGCTTTGCTGCTGCCAAAATTTGCCACGTTAGCTCCAGAGGATTGTTCTGCAGTTTTTTGGATCGCATGCACAGATTGCGACCTTGTTGAAGCCATTTTCAATCATCGGTGTGGCTGGAAGGACGAGCCTGACCTCATGAACATTTGCACAAACATGGGGTGGTGGTGGAGATGTGGTTCAGTGGGAACTGCCATCATGTTGGAAACGAGCAGGTACTATCAAAAGATTCATCTGTGTTGCTGTTATTGATATTTGCAATGGCTGTATCAGGATGACACGATTTGATGGAGTCGGGGAGGATAACCCCTGCAGCGGAGTGTTTATCTCTGGTGTTTCACCTTTGTGGGTGGTGGTGCACCAAGGCGGAATCGCCGTTCACAAGTTCCTGGTGGATGGCACAGTGGCAGCAATGACCCCCTTCAGCAACATTAACTGCCCACAGGTTAGTACTCACATTGGAGCCTTTGCCTGCATCGGCAATCAATAAAAGATGCATGGAAGATGAATGAAATCCTGAAAGTTGCGCCCTTTCTATTGTCAAGTGAAATGCAAACCCTGGCTTATGTGCCAACAGGAAATTGTGGCGCAACTGTATTTCGACACTGCTGTTGATTCATGACAAACTGGCGACCACTGTTCTGCCATCAGGGCCCCCCGAGATTTGGACAGCCACCCACTTGATAGCTTCCAGTGCCTGATGAACTCCATTCACTGGTGCAGTTGTTTCAATGCACACTTCCGCAAGGTGCTGCGCACAAATTTCTACACAGCTTTGCAGCTGAATGCAAGCTTAAGGTGGTAAATATCCAAAGTATATGGAATGCAGGAGCGACAGGACGCAGCTGAGGCATTCATGAGTGGGTGGCTATTGTTGTGGTTTTTGACACCTGGCCATGTCTTGCCCCAGGGTTTCATTCTGGCGATGGCATCCAACAGGCTGAAGATCTGTGTCCTTCACAGAGAGCGGCTGGACTGCCCCTGGCCCTGTTACAAGGTCACTATGAGGTGCACACCCAACAAGATAGCCTGGTACCCTGATGCCCGACTGTACGCTGTCCTGTGCTCCAGGCTTGTGCCATACAGGCCCCGGCCAGCAGAAGAAGGGGGCGGAGACACACATTCTGCAGCTGCGTACGCTGTCGCTGACGAAGTAGCCAAGAAAAGGGAATACGAAGAGGGCCATGAGGTGATTGTTGGTACAGGACAGCAGAAAGGCTGGGCGCCAATTACTCTCTTGTGAAAGTGCTGGTATGCATGTGTGTGAGTGATAGCATCTTCGCGCGAAGACTGGCCTCTCTGTCCTTTCCCAGGCGTTTGCCAGGCTCTTGCCCGGAGCAGGCTCAATGAATCTGGGCAGAAGAGAATGCAGCAACTCATTGCTTGCCTGGAAGGACCCTGTTCAACATGCGTACACATTGAACTTAGGTATGACGAATGTCTTCTTAAGATGTTGTGCTGTCAATGTGATGTGGGTGTTCTGCTGTGTGATGCTTCTGTCAGTGCTTTTGGTGGGTTGTACAACAGACCTGGTGTTCAATCAATTTATTGCGTTGTTGATGGTGTGCAGCTCCGGCTGATGATCCCTGGTTCCTGGACAACCCCGTGGCTGATGCCTTTGGAACCTGATGAAGCTGGGCTTGCTGTTCGAGCAGTTCACCTACGGGACCAGGACGACGGCTCCTTGCACCCATTGATCGCAGTTGGGACATCCATCATGTTGGGTACGTCGATCCACTCTCCTGAGGCCGTGTGCTTTCTTTATGGCTCAACCACAATGAATCCGGCATTGGTTTTTTCTGCCAGTTTAAATCGACGCTCGGGCGGTATTCTTTGTTGAAGCACACTGAGCGGGACAGGCACTGTGCTGAGAGCCATTGCTATTACGATTCATCTCCTGTGCCTATTTACAGGCGAGGACTATCCCAACAGTGGCCGCTGCATTTTGCTTCAAGTCCAGAAACACAAGGAGATCAGCTCTTCACAGGACGTCTCGGAGGAGAAGTGGGAAGGCAAGGTGGTGGGCTCTCAGGAAGTGAGGGGCAGTGTCAATGCACTGGCGTGCCTGGATGGCTGCCTGCTTGTGGGCGTTGGTGGGAGGCTGGAGCTTTGTGGATGGAGGAAGGGAGGCAGCCTCACAAGGATGGCGTTCTTTGATGGACCCCTGTACATCACCAGTCTTAATGTCCTGAAGAGTTTTGTGCTGTTTGGTGATGTGCACAAAGGCATCCACTTTGTGTGGTACACGGTGGGTGCATACAGCGATGCTTTTGTGATAACTGTGTTGCCTACACAACTCCGTTTTTGTCAAGTCCATTGACGGCCATCACATCGCAATGTGCAATGGTTGCGGCCTCTGTTGCCAGTCGAGCTGCCCACCACATAATCACCACCATTGCCGTGAATCGTCACATTCAGAACATGAAACAAACAGGGGGCATCACATTGGTACCTTTTCCCCACCTGCTGTCTGTCAAACATGAGAAGAGCATTGCATGGTAGTGGCATGACTATTGAAGTCAGGGGCCGTGGTTTAATGCGAAGGTGATTTGTGCTGTCTGTTCCGACTCTGTTATTATTAATGGTGTCCCCAGCCAGCCAGTTGACCAAAGTAGCAAGCTCTTATCTGCTGTGAATGGTGGCAAATGATGCTGCATCTATATCTATTGGCTCATTGCTGGTTTGGTCACTTGGTGATGAACGTGCAACCCGTTGTGCTCACTTAGTGCCTCTCTTTGGTCCATTGCAGTCACCATCAGGCGACTCGGCAGATGTCCGTGAGCTTGTACTGCTGGGGAAAGACTTCAACCATGCAGATGTGTACTCAACTGAGTTTCTGCTGAACGGCTCGAAGTTGAGCTACCTCTTTGCGGATGGCGGAAAGAACATTGGGATACAATCCTACCGCAGGGACCATCCGGACTGTTGGAATGGACGGAGGCTGCTGAGCGAGTGAGTACCATGAAGGTCGTCCATCCGATTTTTTCTTTCTGCTTTCTGTACTCTGAAGCAAATCTGTAAGTGCCCTCATGAACAACAACAGATTTTGGAGTATTTTGTTCTATTTCTGTGTTATGCTGTGTCCGTGTTTCTCTTGACCATTGTTGCTCTGTACCTGTCAGTTTTGTGGCTCGCTCATGCACTCCTTTGTGCGCCCCGTTGCAGGGGCTGCATCCACATAGGGCACCACGTGGGCCGAATGGTGCGCATGAAGATGTGCTGCCCGGATGGCGTCAACAGGCAGGCCGCCCTGTATGGCACCCTGGATGGAGGCTTTGGGTACATGGCGCCCATTTGGGACGATGAAATGTTTGACAGACTGGTGCGGCTGCAGAAGCAGATGGTGCTCCAGGCTCCGCACCATGCAGGACTGAACCCTGCAGCATTCAGGTGGGCCAATGCTGCACTCCTTGGACCATTGCTTTGCGCCCTTTTAAATGGCGGGCTGCGTAGCTGGTAGATTGTGGATACTTGCATCTCCTTCCATCGCAAAACAGTACTGTTGTGTAGTGCGCTGTTCGGAGCGATGTCATTGACACTGCACCCAGGCCATAACGTCAGCGACATCTCCCATGTGTGACACACAAGGGACTGTTAGACTTTTTGTGAACTATTGATTGTGAATAGGAATGTTTTATCTCATGTAAGGCCGACAGTGCCTTTGAAGATGCAACCTTTGTCTCAGTATAATTCAAGCACCCAAGTTGTGTCTAATGTGCAGGATGCGGTACCGTTGTGTGCCCAAGTCCCTTGGAGGAGGTTCGCAGCACATGAGGCCGCCGCCCCGCGACCGCATCCTAGACGGAGACCTGCTGTGGGAGTATTGGTACATGGATAGGTTGAAACAGCAGAATCTGGCAGTGTCAATTGGATCCTCGCGGCAGCAAGTGGTGGAAGACCTCCAGAGCATTGGCCTCGCAACGTCTTTCTTCTAAAAGCAGTGTTTTGAGCAATGCTTTGCACCTTATGCGGCTGTTGGCCGTTCATGTTCAATGGACGGCAGGCAAGAAGTTGTGTCAGTTGAATGGCTTCAATGATGCTCCCATTCGGGAGACTGTCCTTGCGTCAGACGCCACTATCGAGACGCTTTCTGGTCCTGAAAAGTCTGCTGATGCCCGCTGACGCGTCTGGCATCTCGGTTTTCCTTGACCAGGGTGTATATGTAGAAGCTCCTCATCTGCACAGGGGCAGGGCGCTTGCCACGTGGCGCCCACTTGTTGGCGTCGCCCAC